>PVIR01008060.1:0-58170 GCA_004026965.1 Petromus typicus
CCAATTCTTAACATTTTCTTAAACCTAACTTTATTGCTTTATAAGCATGGGATTCATTCCCACAAGTTAGTTCAACTTCTTGTGCATTTTCAAATTATTTATAAACACATATCCACATTCAGTTTCCTTCTTGCACACAGTTCTCCTGAGAGGGAAATACCCTAGTAATAAACACACTAGATTTTGCGACTTGTTTCTTTTACCTTTTAGCATTTGTGTAAAAATAACTCTAAAAGTATAATTTTAATAGGGAGTAGTGGCTTTTTAAATTATTATAAACTTTAAACCACTGAAAAGACCGTGAAGTTGCAGAATAGTCCTTTAGGGCGAGGCCTTTCCAGAAATAAAAATAAAAAATGAATGACTTTGGTATAGAAATAGTTGTGTCAATCGCAGATCAAAAAGAAATAGCCAGTACAGGCAGACACAATGACATTCACCCCTGTAGTCCTAGGACTTGGGAGGCTGAGGCAAGAGAATTGCTTGAGCCCAAGAGTTCAAGACCAGCGTGGGCAACACAGAAATACCTTATCTCAAAAATATATAGAAAAGATAGCTGCACTAAATACATTGATCAGTATTTACTTTTGAGGGTAACCCTGATCTTAATACTGGATTTGAAAAAAATTTAAAGGGTAAGTTTTTTTATTATGTTAGCTTATTAAAGCTAATAATTCTGTGAAGGTGTTAGTTTGTTAGATGTGTTGATATTCAAAAAAAAAAAAAAGCAAAGTGATTGTATGGCCTGGGAGTATAGGTCAGATAGAATGCTTATTTCGCATATAGGATGGCCCAAGGTTTGATTTGAAGTACTCCTAAAAATAAACTGAGTTTATACACCTTAAATACACACAGTAAAAATATCCCAATTACTGTTATCCCAATTACTAGGGAGGCTGAAGGAGGAGGATCATGAGTTTAAAGTCAGTTTAGACAACTTAATGAGGCATGTCTCAAAATACAAAGGCCTCAGGGTTGTGGAGTTAGCTGAGCAGCACAGCACTTGCCTAGCAAGTACAAGGTCCTGAGTTTGGTTTCGGTATAGATAGACACACAGACACACAGACAGACAGACAGACAGACAGACAGACAGACACACACACACACACACACACACACACACACACACACACACAAATGTATACAGATTAGATAGATACATAGGCATGCAGGCGGAGTAAAAGTTCTTGTCCAATACATAGGGCCTTGAGTTCAGTGCCTAGAACTACAAAAGAGAGGCTAAACTGCAAATGTGTATATTACAAAATTCAGGAATTGCAGTCCCCTAAAAGCTGGTCCTGAGAGTGCCCACAGTCAGTGCATTCATCACAAAACTTCTTGCCTTTAAAGAGACCACTGCTGATTTTTTTCAAAATTGACCGTTGTTAAAATATTTTGCATTTGTGCTTAGTAGCTATTTTTGTCAACCCTATATTAAGTATAGAAATTTGTATAGTTTAATTATCTTTGGTAGTAACAGGAACCAAAATAAAGAACTAAGAAACACAGTGTCACTTTAAACATATTCCCTAGGGTAACAAACCTTATAACTACATTTTTAAATGGTTTGCTTACCATTTCACTTATAAAAAGCCTGTCATGGCACAGGTAGTAAATCTGCATCAGGTTTTATTCTGTCACACAGAAAAATGTTGGCTAAACTGATCTAGTAAGTGTTCTGTCTCAGTAGAATTACTTTTCCTTCTGGGGAGGAAAACATAAGAACATCACCTTACAAGGAATAATGGCAGAAAAAAACAATTCTGAAATTATTTAAAAGATATTTTCAAGCCAACAAGATTGTGGATATCAAATTGAGCAAAATCTGTCTTTTTATTGTTGCTAACAAGATTGCTTCAATGCAGAAATTTGAAACTTTGATGAAGAGGTTTAATCTCATTTATGTATGAGGAAAAGTCCTGCCTTGCTCATAATTTCAGTCAGGAGAAGGATTTTTCTAAGGAATATTTATCTGGGACTATAAAAGTCACTGACTCTTCTATCATGGGACAAAAAGGACTTGATTATATGTAAGAGATACATATAGTGTCTGTCAGTAACTGAAACACTGTGTGGACATGGTGTGAATGTCTTGTTACACGTTTACACTTCGTTAGAAGCACTTCAGGAAGTGAAGTAGCTGAGGAAGCAATGAAATACTGGTATTTACATCTATATTTGTGTAAGTCCAGGTCCTTTAAGTATTGTAATTAAAAGAAACTGCCTATTTGTTACATTTGATAGGTATATTTTTCACTTCCCTTCACAACTGATAATTGATAGTTTAAGATATTTATCTCAATACTAAGTTTTAAAGATCAGTGACTTTTTTTTGGCATACTAAATGTTGAAGTTAATATAGTCTATTTTTGGGGACACCAAAAATAGTTCTAGCACCGTCACCTCAAGCAGCTTTGTTGATGGACTCACTGAGCACATAAAATTAATGTACATATGTATTTAGCACCTTACAATATACTTTACTGTGTGTGCTTCATTATATATGTTGGCCTGGTTTTATGTACAGAATTAATTTTTAAATGGAGTAGTAGAATATCAGTTTTGCATGTATAGGGTTCACTGCTACTTTCAGAGCCAAAAGCTGTATTTCTTCTGTTTGTTGTACATGAAATCCTGAGCAAGACCTAAATCCTTGTTCGCTTTTTCGTAGAGCAGAGAGGAGCCTTCAGGGGAAGTAGAGGTGGCCGAGGCTGGGGAACACGAGGAAATCGTAGTCGAGGAAGACTCTACTGAATAAGACATCACATTCTTCGAGCATTGTCATGAGCTTAATAAATGTAAATTCTACTACCCATTGGATTGCCGGGGATGTCCCTTTAAAAGGACTGCTGCCTTCAGTTAAAAACTTAATGTTCTTTATACCTTTGTATGTATGATCTACTTTTGTAACAGACCATGGTGTGTCCGAGGTAAAACCACAATATTTTTGGATGCTTTGTCTCAATCTTGTTTTTGCAATATCATTCAGACTTCATATTGTAAACCTTTTACTTTTAAAACATCTTGGTAATTTGTTACTGAGAACAGTTTGAGTCTAAAAATACAAAGAAATTCAGTCTAGTTCTGATAATCTGGTCAAGATAATCAGTTTTGAAAGGTTATTAATTTTCTTCTCCCATCTTAGTATTTTTACCCAATATATTGAGAAGAGTGATGGTCAATCTCAACATTTTATTTTCCTTTTTATTTCAATAAAGCTGCTAGGCATTTGTGCAGCATTCCCTACTAGGGTCATAAAAATAGAATACCAACTTTCTTAAAATGTAGAAGCGATAGTACATTTATAGGAGAAAGTCCGTTGCTTTGCACTGCTTCCTTTACTCTTCTCCATATACTGGGATACAGCTTTTGAATATGAGATCTTTTTGAATAGAAATGTGTATGTATAATAAGCATATATCTGTATGTATGTATGTGTGTGTATCTATACACATGTATGTGCATGCTGTGAAACTTGAGTACACAACAAATCAATATTTTAAATTCCAGGAACGGGTAGTCTTTGACACAGTGGTTATTATTTTGAGGCTAAGTACATTTCTAACTTGTAATCTAGGTTTTTTGCTCCCCGTAAAGAGGAATTTTAAGTCTGTTGCACTTACATGATTGTTATTTAAGACTAAAACAATGGCTGTATTTTCAGAGATAAATTTGGAGGTATCCCTGTTGGTAAAATATAGCCAAATCTGATGTATATATAGGTTTCTACAGGATGAGATAGTATAATTTAGGGTTTGAAGATTTAATAACCAGGGCCACCCAGGAAAAGTGACTTGATAACATAGTTACCAGTAAGTAAAGGAGGCTGTCTCAGTTTGCTTTTGCCACTTTCAAGACTTTTTAACTTCTCAGGTTATTAACCAAATTATTGTATAAGTTAGTAAATAGAATCCTTAGGTTAAAAGATGGGAGGTTTGTGGAGTGTTTAATGTCATGGGCATTTTTAGTAGCATAGACCCATTGCTCTGCATTTAATTGTTTCATTTATTTTTGTTTTCCATAGTTAACCTTCTCGCCCCAACTTTGCTATTAAAATCAGATGCCCAAATGACATTTCTATTAGTTTGATGTATTTTTTGAGGAATAGTTTGTGATTCTGATGCAGGTGTCTTCATTACCATTACTTCTACACTGGGGGAAGAAGAAAAAAAAAACCCTCTGCATATGTCTATGAAGAAAGTATTTCTTAAAGTCAAGAATGACACAGGTGAGCATAAGAAATTGGTCAGCTTGACTATGGAGTGGTGGCAATAATCTCTAAACATTCCAAAAGACTGAGCTGTACCTAAGCTCCCTGTGAACTGAGTAGACAGAGGAAGATGCAGTTACCAGTAGAAAACTTCTGCTGGCTGGTCTGGACCTGAGACAGATCAGCCAGTGACGTAAAGCCATTTCAAGTACAGAAACTATGTTGGGACTCCAGCTAGTAAAACTGAACATTAAATGTAATATTTTCATCTCTTTTTTAAGCATATTTGTAAACTTAACGCCGAACAAAAGTGACTTGATTTTCAAGTTTGATACTGATTTGACACTGTTCTTCTCTTTAACACTTTGTTGTTCTCATCCCTTTCCTAACGCAATAGTTAGGAGTTTTTTGGATTTTGGGGTTTTTTGGCTTCAAAAATGAAAATGAAAAACTTCATGCCATGGATTTTTTTCATTTGCAAGACACCTGTTTATCACTTTAAATGTAAATGTTCCCTTATGCTTTTGAAATAAATTTCCTTTTGTAGTTTTGTGTCCTACTGTGTTATAACTTCAGACTCAGGACTGCTTTTCATATTCCCAGAATCATGTTAGACCCTAAAAATATACCTGTAGATATGACACTGCTCTGCCGTCAAGTTCAGGCTTTATACAGCCTTGTTTAATATGCTAATAGTCTTCTGCAAAAAGTTCTTTTTCTCAAAGCAGAACATCAGATACTTACCAGACCATCATCAAATAAATCTTTTCCATCCTTAAGTAATGGTTAACACAAGCTGGAACTTACTGACTACCAGATTTTTTTTTTTTTAAAGTCTTCCTGAAATACTAAGGATGATTAGAAATGTTCAAAAGCCAAAGTTTAAGTGGATCAGGACAAGATACCTAAATTCCTGCTCCTGTGGCTTTAAATACCACCTTGTATGCTAAGAACTGTCAAACTGTTATTTCTTGGCTAGCGGTTCCTAATCTGATCTCCCCCCTCGTAACACCGCACTCCATCCATACAACTGTGTAATCCTCAGCCGCAAAGACACATCCATTTGAAGTTGTTCAGCGGTTCCGTTTGATTCCCCTTAATCACTCCTCTGCGCTCTGACTGCACACGGACCAGCCAAAACACTCGTGTCAGAGCCTTTCCACTACTTAATGGAAGAATGCCGCTTTATATGTTTAACCTCATCTACTTTCTACCCCAACTAGATTCCACTTTACTATATGCTCTGTAATACTTAGTGACTCCTTCATTGTTTACGTTTGTCTCCCATTGTTTACATTTACAACTAAAATACCACAAAGACAAGGATTTTTGCATTTTGTTAAATTAGAATCTCAACATCTAGAACTGTACTTTATACATAATAGATTAAATATTTAATAAGTTGGCACTGTTGACACTCCAAGGATACGGTAATACGTAAGAGACTATGTCATCGAGTTTACATTTTGTGTGGCAATATCATGCAAAGCCTGGCAAGCCTGAAAACAGCGGAGTACTAAGTATTGTAAGGACACTGAAGCCCTAAAATGTGTGATGAGAGTACAGAAAGAATGTCTAGAAAAGGCTTCTGAGTAATTAGAGCCGAGATCTGGAAAATAACAGCCAGCCTGGGGAAGATCTCGGGAAAAGCAGTTGAGATGAGAACTTACAGGATGCGTGAGTTTTAACTCAGCTGTCTCAAAACTCCTAGGTTTCTAAGCTGCATCCCAGAACTTTTAAGTTCACGGAACTTCTCAGTAATGAAGAGCACAACTGGGTTCCTTCTGATACTGGGGGATATTCTGTTTGCTAAGATCATACATGAGGCTAACATACTCCAACCTGAATAGATTTCATTGGGCCTGAGAAGCCTTTCCTCTGGGTAGCCCAAGGGCTGTCCACCAGTGTGTTTCCACTGACAATTGATTCTAATAAGGCTGAAACATTCTAACAACATCCACATGACGCCAAAGCTTTTTATGTTCATCTGGACCTCTACCTTACACCTGTTCTAGCAGTCACAAGCAGCTGTCAGTCCCTCAAATCCGGCCTCTCCAAACTTAAGAAATTTTAAAAGCGAGTACGATATCTCTATCACGGGTATAGATTTCACGTCAACGAGTATTTTGTATATAGTATAATAGGTTGAGAAAAATACTGTTTCCTCCATCATTCCACCGGATGTCGCCGCCCTCATCCATCACTCCCCATTCGGCATCTTCCACAGCCCTGAGACTTGGGATAAAAGCAACGTGTCTTCCCCTAGGTAGTTCAAAGTCATGCCTTTTCTTTCTCAACTGTCTTACACCACTGGAAATAGCCTTTAAATCTAAAAGCAAGCATGTGTTTCTTTAAAATAAAAGTCTTCTCTCTTCGACGTAAGCTCCACCTAGTCTGCTGCTTTATTTCCCTCTGGTTCCCACGCTTAGAGATCGCATCACCTACAGAAAAGCAATAACCAAAAAAGCTGTTTCAGCGCCCAGGCGCGCCTGGGCAGGACGCCGGAAGAAGCCTTCGGAGGCCGCCGCAGACCGAGGCCGCCCCAGACCGAGGCTGAAGATGCAGGTCGCCCGCAGGCACCACTCTCGGCTCCTCCTCCTCTTCCCTCTCGGCGCCGACCTACCCAAGATGGCGGGCGGCGGCGAGCCGCTTCCGCTTCCGGTGTGAGCCGCCGGGCCGGGGGGGCAAGATGGCGGCGGCAGTAGGGGTCCGCGGCCGGTGCGAGCTGCCGCCTTGCTCTGGCCCACGCTGGCTTCTCAGCCTTTCCGCTTTGCTGAGTGTGGCGGCTCGAGGGGCCTTCGCCACCACACACTGGGTCGTCACCGAGGACGGAAAGATCCAGCAGCAGGTAGCGGCCAGGCGTCCCTCGGCGCCCGCCCTCGCCCCGGGGGGGATTTCCTCGCTGGGCCCCCGGTGTTTAGCTGCGCGCGGCCCCGCCCCCAGCCCACCTTCCCACGGACCCCGCGCGGCGGCCAGACGCTCGGAGCGCTCTGACCTGACGCCGCCCCCTCCCCACTCATCCGCCGCCGGGAAGTTCGCAGCTTTGCAGCCCGGGACTGCGCGCTGCGTGGGCAGAGTAGCCCAGCTATGGGGGCAGGGGCCGTGGGGCCAGCTCTCGGGCTTGAGCTCCAGAAATCCCATGTTCCTTAACCCTGCTTCGGTATCTGGGGCCCACAGCGTCCCCAGTGATTCCCGAGGAAGTAGAAAGCAGGTGGCAGCACTGGGGTGCGCGCGAGTCCCAGGGCAGTGACAGCTAAGGCTGTCTTGGGAAAGGGGACCTTTCACTGCTGCTCTCCCAGCCTCCCGGTCCGCAGGCTGCGATTTGTACCAGGCTTGGTGGTTTAGCGTGTACGGTTGCCCCCAGGCCAGCAGGGACTCCTCAGGGACATCACAACCTGACTCCTTCCAAAGGAATGCTTGGAGGATGCCTCTGGTGGCCTTGCCCGCATCTTTCCCAGTGAACTTTGCCCTGTTTCTTACCTAGTTCTTGTGACCCAGCCCTGCACGGAGGATATGGGACTTACTGGATTCCTGTATGCTTGACTAATTCCTCAGAGTTGAGACCGCTTTTCTTATGTAACTTTACGGTCCCTGCATTTTGTTTGTGTCGCCGATGACTAGGGGTGTGTGGGGGTGAGCGGGTGGGTGGGTGGACGCGCGCGCGTGGGACCGCAGTATCTTGATAGACTTAGTGATTTCTAGCACTCTCTGGAAATGTCCAGCAGATGTTCAGAAATGAATTGCACTCCTCTCCATGCAATGTAACCCCTAGATCACAAACGTTTTAACTAGTGTTCTGTGATAGTATAGGTCCTTCGGGTAGGCTGTAGTGAGTGGTGATAGGAACACATTATGAGATTTACTTTATTTGAGCTTTAGATTTAGATTTGTCAGGCCATGGAAAATTTTATAGTGAGCCTTGAAATACAAGTTTAAAATCTGCCTTTGTGTTTTCATTATGTCCTCTTAGAAAACGGTTTCCTTTTCATGGCCAGATCAACCGAGGCTTCACGTGTACATCTGTTTCTTAGAAACCCTCGAAAACACCACGAGTCCGTCTTCTTGACCTAAGATTGGAAATACTACATTAGTCCTGGTACTTCTTTGCTTCCGATGCTCATTTTCCCTGAGGCCTAAGTGAAGGAAGCTGTGGAGTCAAGTCACTTCTGCTGCAGTTGAGGGAGCCTTTCTCCTATTGGTTCTTTCGCTATATTGTTTTTTGGCCACAGCTATTTATATTCTATGACATTGACTTCTCCTTCCCATTTTGGTTGTCTTGCCACTCAGCTGAAAAAGTAGCCGGTCTGATAAGTGAAAGCTGCTAGAAATGTCTTATTTATATGCTGAACATTGCAGTGGGAAAGTAAAATCTGATATGGTTTGGTTTTTTAAAAAAAAAAAAAAATCCCTTAGTGCACACTGAATACATATGTTTTAGTAAGCACAGACCTGTTAGTGGTAACTTACCTCTGAGAAGTGGGAGGTCTGAAGACATCTGGATCACAGCCAAGTCTCTCCTGCAGTAAGTACTTAGGCTGAAAGCTAAGGAAGCAAGATTTCTTTCTTCATGTCTCTTTTAATGATCCTTTTCATTGAATGTTTTAGAATTTTGCTGTTTGTAGCATTTACAGTGTTAAATTCAGGTGGCCATGAAATGTTATGCCAGAGAACTAACTCTTGGAAACAACAAGAGCCCGAGGAGGGGAGGTTGGACTTAATCTGAGGAAAAAGTAGCACACACAGATAAGAGTTGGATAGCGTGGTCAGCTTCTGAATTCCACTCCGATAACTGTATTAGTCATGCATCCCTTCCTGGCAGTAATTTGAATGCAGGCAGAATCTAAACTCAGTTTAGACTGGAATAATTTATCACATTTGGATGTACTGAAGGAATTGAAACATACCATTAGTACATGAATTTGGATGTTCTGTAGAACTGTTTATACACACAGAAATGTGCTTAACTCAAGGTTTAGTGCATATACTGTGTGCTAGAGCTGGGAATGTAGCTCATTTGCAGAGCTCCTGCCTCGCTTGCTCAAGGACCTGGATTGGGTCCCCAGAACGAGGAGAAAGGAGGTCAGCCTTGCCAGCAATCAGAAATGGATGTATACTGCATCCTGAGTGCCACAGCAAAGTCCTGTTTCTTGGTTTTTTATCTAGTTGAGAGCAGCAATATGATTTCACTTTTTAGGTAACCTAACATAGGGGAAAAGTGTAGGATCAAACTGAAATAGCAGATCACTTAAAATTATAGTGGCCAGTGCCACCCTGATTGAAAGTCTCTGATATTCAGATCTGCCCAAATTAAACACAGGAAGTCATTATTTTCCGCAGTAAATACCAAGAAGTGTTTATGAATTAAAATCAGAATTGTCCAAATCACAGATTTAAATAAGGCTATTTCCCATTATTATGGTTAAATTGATAAGTACAAGGCTGGGCATGTAGCTCGGTTGTAGAGAGCTTACATTGCATTACACGAGGGTCTGGGCTCAGCCACCAGGTCCATAGAACAATAAGCTCAATAAAATAAAATGATTTTAGTACAGCCAGAAGTCCTTACCAGGAGAAGTGAACATTCATTTGATTTTTATATTTCTAGTCCTAGCATGATAGGCACCCACCAATTACACACTGCAGACTTGTGAACATTCCTGTGTGTTAGAAACCTATGTCTGTGGGTGAGTTGAAGTGGGGCTTTGGTCAGATTGTGTGTCGCCGCAGGCAGCATCTTCACAGCCAGCGCTGGGCTGATGCTGGCAGAAGGAGGTGTCAGGTACTTCTCAGTTTAGGGAATTACTTGTTTCCCCACTCCATGCCTCCTCTAGTTTTTAGACAGCCTACTCCTGAGCTGCCATTGAATTCCTGGGACTGTCATCCATCGACTCCTCCAGGAAGATCACCCTGAGTTCAAGGCCAGCCCAGCCTGAACTACAGGCGAGATCCTGTCTCAAAAAACAAAACAAAGTGAATTCTTCTGTTAGCTAGTAATTCAGATCGCAGAACATAAATTTTTCCATAGAAGTTTAGCAATCTTGACACAGGACTATTTGATAAGTGACTATTTCAGCAACTGTGACCTGAAAAAGAGCTATCAATCAGATTTAATTGGAAAAAGGGGCTAAATCCCTTTTTTTAAAATAGATTATAATTGGAGGACCAGTTTAATTTTTGGTCTAATGTTAGGTAATTTGACTAATCTGACAAAATGCACCATATGGAGCTGTGGACAGCTTTATTTCAGCACTTTTGAAAAAAGAAACTTTTTTTTTTCTTAGAGTTCTATGATGTTTATATATATCAAAGATCTGTTTGGACTCCTGCTAAATCTTTACAGTGGCATCACAATGATTCTCATTCAGCCCATTTTCTTGCAGGTAGTCATTGTTCTAAATTATCTGGACTTTTAACTCCATTTATACTATAAAGTAGTAAAGGGAACTTGAAAGTAGACAGAGATAAACTATAACTAAATCTCTTCCCCAAACATTTGTGGAACGCATATTTATCAACTGCCCACTTTTCAGTAGTCCATTGTGCTTTGATGTGTGTTCTTTTCCATTGACTACCACCAGGAGATTCTCATTTTTCTCTGCAGACAATGGAGTCTTGCTTAGCTCCTTAGTCATCTTCCCTTCTTCCACTTGTGCCCTAGAGCAGTGCTTTTCAAACTTTGCTTTGCTCAGAAATAATTTAGGAGGGCCGGGGATTTAGCTCAGTGGTTCTGGCGCCTGTCATGCAAGCACAAGGACCTGGGTTCAATCCCCAGTTAACCACATACCATACTAGGTATGGAGACTCACGCCCAGCGGCAGTCAGTACCACATACCACAGTGCCGGGCGTGGTGGCTCACGCCTGTAATCCCAGCACTCTCGAGGCAGAGGCAGGAGGATTGCTGTGATGTGAGTTTGAGACTGAGCTCAGGGCCAGCCTGAACTACAAAGCGAGACCCTGTCTCAAAAAAAACCCCCAAAATAATAATAATAATAATAATTTAGGATACTTGCTTCAAATGTAAATTTCCTGGTCGCTGAGAGTATCCGATCCAGTACATTTGTGGTGAAACCAAAGATTGTACATGTTTGTCAGATTTCTCAGGAGAGGGTGGTATAGGTAGACCATATATCATTTTGAGAAATTCAGCTCTCCTCACTTGGATGCATATCCCAGGATAAGATCTAAACTCTTTCCCTGCATCACTTCTCGGCCTTCTGGCTAAGATCAAGTGTAAACTCTTTCTCTGTCTCACTCACCTCTTGGCCCTTACCTTCTGTGGCCAATCTACCCCGCCATCCTCGAGTGCCGCACCGTCACATACACATACTTCACCATTGTTCACATTTAGCAAGCAGCCTCCATATTGCTAGGTTCTGCCTTGCTTGTAAGCTTTGTCTGTGCCATTCTTTCCTCCTACCCCTGTGTGGCTAATTCACACCCCTCCCAGCCTTAACCTTACTCTTAAGTGAAGTTTCTCTGACACCCAAATCCGAATAAGCTGTTGTTTTCTGTGTGTCAGAACATCCTGAATTGCTTTGTGAAAAAATTTACTGCACCCTGCTGTGTGTTCTTTTGCAGAAATACCCTGCTAGACCTTGACTTACTCTGTGGGGGTGTGTGGCCCTCTCTATCTCTGCACCCCCCCCAACACAGGTCACACTGCCCCAGCACGTGGGCTGCATGCACATCTGCTGATTGGATGATACCAGCGTGTTAGCCAACTAGTCTGCCCTTCAGGAATTCAGAGTTGTGTGAATGAAGCCTCGTAGTATTCACTGATGTGATCATTATCTGGAGACCTAGCCTGATGGAAGGAGACTTCCAAGAGATCCTCAGAGCTCTGTGTAAGCCAGTGAATCAGCCCGTAGGCTCTCAGAGAAGGTGCACAGCGGGTCCAAGAGCTGTTAATTCAGACCGCACTCCCACCTGCCCGCCGTGGGCAGTTCGTGCTGTGCCAGGGAAATCATCCCTGAGCTGCTGACATTCACCCTGAAAGGTCAGCTTTTTTGCTCATACATCAAAAAAGATGGAGAAGTAGAAAGAGAGGGATAAAACAATGAACAAGAAAAGCAAAAGAAAAGGCCTCCTCTGAAAGGGCAGAGGCAATAGCAGTGAGCATGGCAGCTGCCTGGCTCGGAGGGCTCAGAGTCAATGCCAGGGCTCCGCAGCTGTTGAAGTTTGGAAGCTGCACCGCTGGAAGGGAGCAGGAGGCGCCCTGGCAGTGAGGACGGAGAGCGCTGCCATCAGATCACGTCAAGAATTAGCAGTACTTTGCATTTCAGAGTGTGGTGAGCAGGGTGTAAGTGGTACCCTACACCCCAGCTATGCTCCACAGTGCTAAAAAGCCAAAAAGGGAACTGCTCCCTCTGTGTGCGGCTCTTTTAACATCAGAGAGTGACAGAGTCGCGCTTGCGCATAAACCTTCTTTTCACTCTTCTCTCCAGCCAGGTCCAGTCAGCCCTTCATCCCTGCGGCTTTGTCAGGAGACTCAGAGGTTCCCTCCCTTGCCCCTCAGTTCTCAGTAATCTTGACTCCTCAGCAACCCAGCATCTGTGCTTATGCCTTGCTGGATGTTTTCTGACATAACTACCAGGGTGTGCACTCCTGGGGTTCCTCTCTGTCCCTGGCCACAACTTCTTCTCCTTTGCTTCATGCTTGCTTTCTCGATGAGTCATAAATGTTGGTGCCCATATCTCCCCTGTACATGTGTACGCTGGATGGTCCTGTGCAGTCTCATGGCACTGCTAATGACCAGTGAGTTGAGTGTCAGACTCCAACCTACTAACTAGTAGATAATAAACGTGGGTGGTTTGAAACCACTAAGTTTGTGGTAATTTTTTACAGCAGCGACAGAAAACCAATAAAGCGCCAATTAAATGCTAGACATTCTGGGTTCCTCAGGTCCAAAATAGTGGTGTCTTTCTTGACTCTTCTTTCTCTGACAGTGTCTGTCAGTTTTCCTTCTACATGCACCCTTATCCTGTCTTGTCTTTCTACTCCACGTCTCTGTACCTTAGTCCGGATGCCTCCACCTCTCCTGTGCTTGGTCCTCCGTGACTCCACTTTCATCCCATAGAGTCTCTTCTCCCACAGCAGCCGAGGTGGTTTCTCAGAAATGGTACATGCAGTCATGGGAGAAAAGCTGAAAGCATCGAACACTCTCAGTGGTTCCCATTACACTTGAACATTAAAATCTAGAGTTTTCACTATATACTTCTTGACCCTAAAAGATCTGAGATCTGGCCCCTGGCCACCTGGCCACCTCAGATACCGCTTCCTTCCTGTGCTTCCGCCATTGCCAGTCTCAGGGTGTTCTTCAGACCACCAAGCTTGCACCACCCTGGGACCTATCGTTCTTTTTCCTGCCTCTGCTCTATGAAGGCACCACCATTGCTTTCTTCAATGAAGTATCTCGGGTGTCTGACATGCTGAACATTCAGGAAATGGAGGCTGAGCGCAAATGAATAGTTATTTACCCTGCAGGAGGCCTTGTGTGTGTCATTATACTGAAGGACCATCATGTTGGTAGTCTGGGGAAGGACATTACCTTGTTTGTGAAGGTGACAAGCCAGTCCATTCATTCTCCCTGTTACAAGTAAAAGGACTGAGCAACCTAAGTCTTCTCCGAGAACTTCTCCTTCTCTGCAAAGGAGTTGAAAATGTTTCCAAGACACAATCACAGAGAACGTTTCCCTGTAATCTTCCTGAAGATTTCTCTGTTTTTGCAGACATCTCTATAAATTTCTTTTTAACACTCACAACTGCAAACACGTTTTCTGGCAACCACCTGTTATTAATAAACCACCTATATAATAATAATAGCCCTACATCTCTGTGTTCGATAAAGTTCTCCCTCTGTAACACTAATAACATTATATAATGTATTTTTACTGTCTTCTGTAGTGTTTAGATTGTTTTCATATCTCTACATTTATAATGCTGCAGCAAGGAAACATGCCTGTCTATATGACTTTGCATGCCCGTATAAAATATATGTAAGACGAATTCTTTTTTTTTTAGGTTTTTATTTTTGAGACAGGGTCTTGCTTTGTGGTTCAGGCTGGCCCTGAGCTCAGCCTCAAACTCACATCACAATCCTCCTGCCTCTGCCTCCCGAGTGCTGGGATTACATGCATGAGCCACCACGCCCGGCACTGTGGTATATGGTACTGGTTGCTGCTGGGTGTGGGTCTCCACACCCAGTATTGTTATGTGGTTACCGGGGAATCGAACCCGGGCCCTTGCGCTTGCAAGACAGGCGCCGGAACCACTGAGCTAACTCCCCGGCCCGTAAGATGAATTCTTACAAAAGTCTTACCTGCTTCAAAGAATGCATTTTGTTTAATTTCCTTAGATAGTGCTAAATTGTCCTCCTAAAGGATTGTATCAGTAGTTTTTTGAAAATACCCAACAATATTTGGGATATGTAAAACCTCAGTTCATAATCCAGCTTTGAAAGACCACTGCCTTATTCCATCTCTTGCCTTTAGCTAAACAGTGAGTGGTTGGCTGTCAAAAGTAGGAACAGAAAGAAACCTTCAGTTTAGTTTTCCTATCTCTGTGGGAAAATTAAATCTTTATTATTTATGTTTATTTCATATTAGTTGGAATTGCAATCGAAGAAATTAGGCACACTGATTTCTCTCTCCCATCAGTTGATACGACTAAAGTTTCCGTGAGTAGTAAGTTGAACTGTATTCAGCTGTCTTAGAACAGCGATTTCCAGCATGAGAGTGCAAGGAATCCCCAGGCCATTGTGTGTGCTGTTATCCAAGTAAGAGCAAGTTCCCATTTCTGACACTTACTTTAGTGTTTCTTTTCAAACACATAATGAATTTATCTAATGAATTTTCAAGCTCACACGTTTTATTCATCACCACAATGCCTGGCAGTATGTCTAGCATTTACTTGGAGCTTGTATTGGTTTTCTGTTGCTGCTTCAAAAAATTACCACAAACTTAGTGGTAAACTAAGCTTCAAACTAAGGTAAGTGGTAAACTTAGCTTCAGACAACCCACGTTTATTATGTACCAGTTTGTAGGTTAGAGTCTGATGCTCTACTCAGCAGGCCCCATCAGCAGTGTTATAGGGAGGAGACAACCTTGCCTTTGGGGCCCCCCTGTCCACATCCCCCAAGCCACAGCTTTGTATCCCTGAGTATTCCACCTCAGACACCTCTTTCTCTCACCTCCTTTATTCCACACTGAAGGACTCCATAAGTACTCTGTTCACCTCGTAATCCATGTCTTGTTTCTGTCTTCATTAAGACAGTGTGATTAGTACCCTTAGTCCCACTGACGGTGTAATTCCCTTCGCCAGGCAACGTAACATGTTCACAGGCTTAAGGATTAAGCCTGGAGATCTTTGTTGGGCCATTATTCTGCCTATTACTGTGCTTAGTAAATGTTTGCTGCTTGGATTAGTCACTTCTGAGTGACATGCAAAGTAGCTATATTGTTTGTATTACACTTACAGGAATGTTACGAAATAAAACAAACCTGAAGGAATCCATGACTCTTGTGTCCTGATCCAACAGTTCTTTTTTCTGGTAAAGTTATAAATTATCCATTTTATTCAGTCTGTTATTTGTATACGTATTTCCCAGTGACATAAATTAAGAAATGTAGACTAGCAACATTTTATGCCAGGTTATCCATTTGTTGTTCATGGTGAAAAGGATGACTCTTGTTTATCAGGAAAATGGTAATTGTTTGATGTGAATGTTCTCAAAAAATTGGGCGTAGTACTACTCTATAAATGTTCAAATCTAAACTACCATTACACATTATTCTTTTTTTTTTTTTTTTTTTTTTTTTTTTTTGAGACAGGGTCTCGCTTTGTAGTTTAGGCTGGCCCTGAGCTCAGCCTCCAACTCACATCAGAGCAATCCTCCTGCCTCTGCCTCCCAAGTGCTGGGATTACAGGCGTGAGCCACCACGCCCAGCACTGTGGTATATGGTACTGATTGCTGCTAGGCGTGAGTCTCCACACCCAGTATGGTAAGTGGTTACCGGGGATTGAACCTGGGTCCTTGCGCTTGCAAGACAGGCGCCCAAACCACTGAGCTAAATCCCCAGCCTAACACATTATTCTTTATATATCTGTATAGTGTGAATTTAAGCATTTACAACTAATCTTGTCTTTCAAGAACTGTGAAAATGAGAAGGTAAAATCTGATGGAGGGTAAAACTTTATAAGTAAGGATATACAACCATAAAATTTAGGTAATGGGGGCCGGGGATTTAGCTCAGTGGTTCCGGCGCCTGTCTTGCAAGCGCAAGGACCGGGGTTCGATCCCCAGTAACCACATGCCTATACTGGGTGTGGAGACTCACGCCCAGCAGCATCCAGTACCACATACCACAGTGCAGGGCGTGGTGGCTCACGCCTGTAATCCCAGCACTCGGGAGGCAGAGGCAGGAGGATTGCTGTAAAGTGAGTTTGAGGCTGAGCTCAGGGCCAACCTGAACTACAAAGCGAGACCCTGTCTCAAAAAACCTAAAAAAAAAAAAAAAAAAATTTAGGTAATGGTCAGGATTCAGTGTTTTTCTTTATTTAAAGTTTAATATTGATGACTTGCTTTCTTACATCCCAAGACTAGTTTTTAATTTTTGATTAAAATACTATATAAGTATTGTAGCAGCAAAAAAAAAAAAAATTGCAATAAAAAAGTTACCTTTGATACATATATTTCCAAATCCTCATTTTGTAATATGCTGTAGTGATTTCATATGATTAAATTTTCTAGTGAAATACCTGTGAATGGTACACAGTAAAATTTTGACAGATATTCCAGGCAGGAGTCCATGAGGTCCTACTTTAAGAGCAGAGATTTGGCTGGGCTTTTGCTCACATCTTGAACCTGGTGGATGGTAAAGGCCATGATGGTTAACTTGAAGGCAAGGTTACACGGAAAGCATTGGCAGTAGACTCTTATTCCTCCCCCACCGTGTCCTTTTAGAATCCATCTTGCATGCCCCTGGGGTAACCTGGCAGGAGTCACGGATGGAACAGACTTGAGAGTAGCAGGGAGCTGGACTTGAGATAGGGCAAAAGCATGAGAGCAAACTAAGGAACAGAAAGCACACTGTCTCCATTTTGTAGGTGGTCTACCTGGGGCTCATGTCTCTAACAGAAACTTTTTCCTCTATGAATAATATATGAGGGAAAGCCTCAAGATTGGGCCTCAGATTTGAGCTTATAACTGTCCTTAAAATTTGTTTTAAAAATTAGGCAGGCCTGCTGGTGCATGCCTATAATCTCAGTCCTCTGGAGGCTGAGGCAGGAGGGTCTCTACAAGTTCAAGGCAGCCTTGGCAACATAGAAAGACCGTGTCTCAAAAAAACAAAACAAGGGCCGGGGAGTTAGCTCAGTGGTTCCAGCGCCTGTCTCCCAAGCGCAAGGACCCAGGTTCGATTCCCCGGTAACCACATAACAATACTGGGTGTGGAGACTCACACCCAGCAGCAACCAGTACCACATACCACAGTGCGGGGCGTGGTGGCTCACGCCTGTCATCCCAGCACTCGGGAGGCAGAGGCAGGAGGATTGTGATGTGAGTTGGAGGCTGAGCTCAGGGCCAGCCTGAACCACAAAAGCGAGACCCTGTCTCCAAAAACCTAAAAAAAAAAAAAAAAAAAAAAAAAAAAATGAATAAAACAAGTTTCCTAGAGCTCAAAGTACCATGTTAACAAGATGACTTGTAAATAGCATTTTTTAAAACAGAAGCATTTATCAACTAATAAGATGCTTATTGTTAAGTCAGGAAACACAAATGAAAAAGCTTAATCTCTAAATCCCACCAACTGGAAACTACATTCTTAAACATATGGTATGTACAATGGGTACAGTGGTGCTTCCCTGTAATCCCTGCTATTCAGAAGGCTGATCAGGTAGGAGGATGGCAAATTCAAGCCAGTCCTATCCAGTTTAGCAAGACTACCTCAAAATAAAAAGGGCGAGAAATGTAGCTCAGTGGTTAAGTAACTATAGGTTCAGTCTTCAGTACTGCAAAACAAAAATCAAAAAGAAAAGATATATAAACTGTTATTTAAAGAGGAAGTTTTTTTTAACAGATAGCTTTTCATAAGTAGACAACAGAAATACATAAAGCCAACAAAGATTAAAATGTACCTTTATTCCTACATATATTCCTGACAGAGTATAGAAACTCAGTCACTGTGGGTAAGAATTTAAGTTGATTCAGTTATTTTGGGGAAAAGCTACCAAAAATATAAATTTAAAGTGCATTCCTTTTAGCATAGCAGTTCCCTTTCAAGTAAAGAAATAATCAGACTGTTGTCCTAAAAATATGCTTGGGAGAATGTTTATCCTGTTGTTTTTTTAGAAGAACTAAGTCTGAATTTTAGTTAGCAGAAACCTCAGTCAGTCACTTTAGTATGTTAGCTACTATATTAAAAATGATGATGTGGATAGTGATAATATGGTTTAGTGGGAGAGAAAAAAACATATTTTTTGTGTGTGTTTTTGACTTTTGGAGAGGTTTCTTTGAGTCAGAGAATCCTGCTGTCTTGTCTATATTGACCTGGAATTTGTAGTCCTCCTGCTTCAGCCTCCCATGTGCTAAGATTACAGGCGTGCACCTGTGGACCCAGGCAGAAAACTATTTTCCAGGTTGACCCTTGTTACAGTTAAGTCCATGAGGGCAGAGAGCCAGCTTCACCTGTGATAGAATGAACAACTTCGCTGCTCAGAAATGGCCATCGCTAATTGGGGAGGTTTTAGTTTAATTTGGCAAACTGACAATGTAAAAGAAGTCTTTAACTGTGACTTTGGAAATCATCCCTGCCCATAGCAAGAAGGAATTTATGTAAGGAAATCCAAAGTGTGATCTTTTCATGTGTTACTTGGGTGTAATTCAGACCAGGAAAACTGCAATACTTTTCCTGGCAGTGTTAAGTCTTTACAGGGCAGGATCTGAAAATTAGAAAGAACCTTAGAATTTACTTCACTGCGTCTCTTCTAGGTACAAATAAGGAAATAAACCCAGGCAGGGAAAGTGATTTCCTTCACAGCCTTGTGGTCAAGGACATAGTTACTTCTGAGCTAAGTGGAGTAGCACTTTTACCTCCTTTCCATGCAGGCGTGAATGATCACGCCTTAGGGAGGGGAGATGAAATATCTCACCAGTGTGGTAAAAGACACCAAGCCAGCATTGTGTTAAGTGCTTGACATTCAAAGCTTATGTTCACTGAGTGTGAAAAGAAGAATACAGAAACAGAGTGAGAGCGACAGGCAGCTAGCAAGTAAACCATGTAGTAAATGCTTTAACGGAAGTGTGTGCAAAATCCTTTGGAAACTCAAGAAAGATAGCTTTGTGAAAGAAATGTCATTAGAGCAAAGTCACGTGGTTCTTGCCAACAGGATAAAGGTGGAATCCCGTCCCGGGAAAGGTGACAGCATGTGCAGAGGCATGACAGACCCTTCAAAGAGCCACAAGAGAAGATGCCCTAGCAGAGGTCTCTAGTTGGCAGAGGTGGAGTCATTTATTTGTTTATTTTTACTTGTTTTGAGACAAGGCCTTGCCCTGTTGCATAGCCTGCTCAGCTTACATGGAGGTTTAGAAACAGCACCAACACTTACAGAAATGAGAAATTTTCAGTAGAATGTTGGGAAAATCCAAATGCTCCAAGCACAGTTTGACCCAGCCATGAAGAATATCACAAGGGTACTGTCTCTCTGCTCCTGCAGCCCCTTCTCAAGTCTCCTGTGTATACAGGTGGCTGGACCCCAACTGCTCAAGCACAAGTCCTGGAATCAAGTCTCCTCAGTCCCTCTGACCTTACTTATTTTGTCCCATCTCTACAAAAATCACCGTGATCTGGGAAAGGAACCCACTGACCGGCTTCCTGTGCTTCCCCTCAGAAAGCAGGGCTTGGGTGCAGAAGACCAAAAATCACACACATCCACTGAGCCATTTCAGGCTTTCTATAGATAGAACCAAAATCTATATTGTTTTAAATTATATATAATCTAAAATTCTGGATAAAAGATAAATGTTTCCATTTTTTGATTTAAGGGGGAAATTTTTAAATGATTACAGCATAATTCAAAATTTCACTCATCAGTTTCTTTTTGGGAGAATCCTTTTCCGTGGTACTTTAATGTATTCAGGTGAATAACATCTTTAAAAATGTAAAAATAGAATAGGTGGAAGTATTCAGTTTGCATATGAAGGGTTGAAATAAATATATTAAATTACCCACCCATCGTAAAGGACGTTGGAAAATGATTAGCTCAAAATTGCCTTTGTAGCACATGAGAAGTGTTCGTGTCCCCGTGGGTTGGTGATTTTGTTTAAAGCATTCACCCTTTGTCTGATCTGGCAGTGAAGTAATTACCTTCATACTGTGCTGCTTGCGTCCGTTGCAATGTGAATTTCCTGAATTCACCAACAGTGCAATCCAGATTGGAACTATATATGTTAACAGTATCTCGATTAGAGACAGCCATAATTAAATATGTGAACATGAATTTGATATGGATAAAATATTTCCTTCTGACATACGTATTTAGATGCTTGTAGTTATGTACGAGTAAAGTGATTTGCTTTGTTGGTTTTTTTATTTGCGGGTACTGGGGATTGAACCCAGGGCCTTCACACTGAGCAACGTGCCCGGCCCTTTTTATTTACTTTTATGTGTGTATGTACGTGTGTGTTTTGAGACAGGATCCCCCTGTGTTGCTAAGTTTCTTGGGATTAAACTTCCAGTCCTCCTTCCTCAGCCTGCCAGAGTTCGAAAGGTGCAGGCCTGTGTCACCACCCCCACATGGTCACTTTGCATTCTAAATTACTCTAGAAATAGTGGAACTTTGTTTACCTGGAATTCTGAGACTCATTTTCAATAATAGAATACCACATAGCCTAATTTCAAATATTTGGTCTGTTTTTTTGCAGTGTAAATTTTTCTGTGAATATATTTCATATTTTTTAGTTTCTTAAACAGAGCAAATAAGAATAATTTTACTTCTTCTTTATGATTTAAGTAATTATGGGCATTATTTATTGTGCTGTGCGGTATGAGAGATTGTAGAATAGTTGTGAAAAAGCCAGAAGGTGCCCTAGATCTCATGTGCTTTGTATCTTTTCTTAACCCTAATACATTCCTGTCATATTTTCTTCCTGTGTTTATGGTCATATCTTCGCAGTGCTATCAGACGTCTTTATTTCGTTTTTCATAAAAAGATCTCTCTGTACTCCTCAGACTGACCTTGAATTCACCAGAGCCCAAGCTGGCCTGAAATTTAGAGTGTTTCTCCTGCCTCGGTCTCCCATGTGCTAGGATTACAGGCGTGTGCCACCACGCCTGTGTTGCAGTCAGATTTTTAAAACCTATTCATGTTTCTTCATACATTGTGATACGTATGAAGGACACATAGGCTGCAGATATTGGCTAATTTAGATGGACCTGAGCCGATAAATATTACTGGTTGAGTGGCTGTTGTAATTTCGCTGAGCTGTCAAACAGACCCTCTGTTATAATCTTCTGAGGAGAGGTATGCAGATGGAAACTCAGTCTGCCATTTGCCAAAGATGATTAGCATATCTTTAAAATTTAAGAGCCTGAAGTTATAGTAATAAAAATATATGTCAGGTTATAAACCCTCCCTTTGCTAACCTTTCTCTTTGGCAGAGAGCTGTGCTATTTGTTGTCACCTCAAAAAGAGGAAGGTAGCTGCAAGTGGACCCTTCCCTTCGCTGCTGCTAGTCCTGCCCTTATAGCTCTGCTCGCTGCTGCCTTACCTGAGCAAAAAGCTTCAAGGAGAGGAAAGTACCTCTTCACAGCTGAATGCTCCCTGAACCCTGTTACCTGAATATGATAAAGTTCTGGTAATCTAGTTATTTTTAATCCCAAACTAAGATTCTTTAAATATTGTTCTAATGTAAATCCTCATCACTCATTCTTAGGGCTTCTCGCTGATATCAGGTAAACAGAACTGTTCAAGAGTTTTGAAATGGAAATACTATATTCTCACATTGCCTCACCACCAATTTTTTTTCAAAATATCTAAAATGCATTATCAGCTGAGTGGTATCCCACTTCTGTAATCCGGGCACTCAGAAGGCTGAGGCAGGAGGAGGTTCTTTACAGCCTACTTGGGCTAGGAGGTGAGTCAAGGCCAACCTAAACTAAGTAGCTAGAGCCTCTCTTAAGTAAACAGACAAATCACCCACAAAGTCATTTACTGAATTGGTACCTCCTGAGGTCTGAACAACCAACACTGGAAAGGCAGCAGACTGTCTCTGGCTTCCTGTGTAAAGCTGTGGTATTTACGTTTTCCTCTATACCCTATTCCTCTGGACAGTGGGTCAGGTCTGTCCATTCCTCTACCAATGAAATTCAGTTTGTCCTTGTCTGTTTCTTTCTTTTCTTAATTTTTTATCTCTTTTCTGCAACCAAAATTGTTATAGTGAGTAACCTAGTATGTGTATGTGTGTATATATTTGCCTACTGGTCTGAGAATATCTGAGGATAGTTTCCTAGAGTTTGTTTTGCTAAAGTGAAAGATATGTACTTTTAACCTTTTGATATATTTGTCAGACAACCCTCCAAAAAATGAGAACAAATTCATAAGCCTGCTACCAATATATGAGGGTTCATTTTTCCTACATTTTCATCAGCATAGTCTGTTGATCTATTGGTCTAGAGAACAGGAGCTGTAAGTAATAAATCTCAAGGTTTTCTTATATTATCTTTGATTTATCCCTACTACAAAATAGCCTTCAAAAATAGGTGCTTTTAATATATTCTTTTTATTGCTTCCAAACCTATTCGGGTGTAGAATGTGCTATCAAAACAAGACAATCTCTTCTCTGTTATTCGAGGCATGAACCATCTTTTAAGAATATTACTTTATCTTTCTTTGCCAAATATTTCTCTTCTTGAATATTTTTATATGACCTGTCAAGTCAGAATTTTCACTTGAGATATTTGCCATTTCAGGTTGGAGTTTGTAAGGCAGCTGTTGAACCTCTCATGTTCTTTGCTAAATTTCTATCATGTGATCACTGTTTTTTTAATTCTGGTGCTGAGAATTGAACCGAGCACCTGAGTACATGAGCACGTGCTAGCGCTCAACCATGCTCCTGAGCACTTTTGATCCCCTCGCCCCGCCGCCACCACCACCCCGTACCTGGGAGCAAACTCAGGACCTTGTGCTTGGCAAGCAGGTGTCAAGGTGCAGTGCCACTGAGCTAAGTCCCTGGCCCTTTTGTTTGTTTTTGGTTTTTTTCTGATTACTTTTGAAATACTCCTTGATTTTTACTGACCAGCTAGTACTAATTATAATGGTAGCTGAACAAGTCATATTAAAGACTTAATTCAAAGAGACATCAATAAAATGTGAGTTTTATTTACTTGTTTATTGCTTGCAGGTGGATTCACCAATGAATTTGAAGCATCCCCATGACTTAGTCATATTAATGAGACAAGAAACAACAGTTAACTACCTCAAAGAATTGGAGGTAAGGCGACTGGACATGTGTTCTGCAGCTGAAACAAGACACTCAGCGGAGCTCTGACTATGTTCCAAGAAAGCCTAAAACATACTGTTTCTCTAGCCTGATTCCACTGATTTCTGCACTACATGTACATCATGGTTTTTTTTGTTTTGTTTTGTTTTGTTTTTAGGTTTTTTGAGACAGGGTCTCGCTTTGTGGTTCAGGCTGGCCCTTAGCTCAGCCTCAAACTCACATCAGAGCAATCCTCCTGCCTCTGCCTCCCGAGTGCTGGGATTACAGGCGCGAGCCACCATGCCCGGCACTGTGGTATGTGGGACTGGTTGCTGCTGGGTGTGGGTCTCCACACCCAGTATTGTTATGTGGTTACCGGGGAATCGAACCCGGGTCCTCGTGCTTGCAAGACAGGCGCCGGAACCACTGAGCTAACGCCCCGGCCCCTCATGTTTATTTTTTAAACCAGCTTATCAAAGTGATTTTTAAGCTGTAGTAAGACTTGAATAACCTAGTGTGTACTATGTACTTGACTGTTTATTCAGTTATCCTTCAACAGAATTTGTGTGTGTTTTCCATCAAGTAGAAGAGGATATAATCTATGGTGATATTCTTAAAAGAGGTATTAGGTAAATAGGAAAATAAGTTTTAATAACCAAAAATTTGTAGCCTGTGTTCATTTGCAAACACTGAAAACTAGGGTCTTGCTGTGGTTGACATGAAAAGTCTTAATCATTTTGTACCTTGAAAGTTTAAAACTTACAAGTATATTCAAAGCTGTTGAATAAGTCTAGCATCAGTTTTACCTTTTTATTTTTCTGGTGCTGGGGGTGAACCTAGGGCCTCACGTACAGCAACAGACACCTGAGCAAATAGCTACAGCTGAGCTCCATCTCCAACCTACCAGTACCTTTCCGTTGTTTTGTTTCAGACTTTTTCCCCATGTTGTTTCGTATATTTTTTAAAATCACAGGAAATTATGATGGAATCATGATACTCATATATAACTTTTAACTATACACATTTATTTATGGATAGATTATGAATAATAAAATAATTGTTTAAAGCAACTCATTTTCTTTAACAAGTAAATTAAAAGAAAGCAAAAACTTGAGATATATCAAACAATTATAGTATGTGTGAACACATTGGATTCTGACTTTTTAAAAAAAGAAGAAACAATTAGGAAATGTCACTCAGACTGGGCCTTTGACTGAATTAGTACTTTTTATGCATAATGATGGTATAATAGTTTTATTTTACAGAGTCTTTTCTTTCACAAACATGCTGAAATATTTACTGATGAAAAATTTAACCAAAATAAAATAAAGACAAATACTACAATAATAGAAATATAACCTATCTGCAAGTAAACAGATAAAACAGGAGGAAGAATGCAGGAATTATTACCAGTACATGGCAGACAGGAAAAGAAAAAAAAAGGTGAACAGAAAACCAAAGTAAATGTTCAAAATAAGGAATAACCTCCCAGAGGCAGGGGTTTAGCTCAGTGGTTCCTGCACCTGCTCCACAAGGTCCTGAGTTCAATCTCCAGTTCCAAAAACAAAACAAAAAAAGACTAATGATCCCCAATAACTAGAGGCAGGATGAACTCACTAATTAAAACTCAGATTATCATATTAAATTTCTTTCTCAGTCAAACTGTATGAGGCCAGCCTGGGCAGCTTAGTGAAATCTTGTCTCGGTAAGTTAAATAGATAGGTAGGTAGGTAGGTGGGTTCATAGTTAGCTTCTACTGAGAACTCACACACTTATCCACTCATTCCCTCGACCAAAGCAGATCACATGGCCAACTCAGAGGTCAATAGGACAGGGTAATGTATATAGGAAAAGAGAAGTTTATGGGGGAATAATTGCAAATACATCATAAAGTGAGTTCCTCTTTAGTAAAAATCCAAAATCGCACCAGTTTAAAACATTTAAACTGTCCATTTAGGACAGGCTAAAGGATCATTTCAGACTGTGGACCATGTTACTCGAATCCATGAGCAAGACCCAAACTCTACAGAGCAGCCACTATTGCATACACAGCAAGATCTTCTAAGAGTATTATAGCATTTCAATAGCAAAACAATTTAAAGGAAGCAACTTTGATATTTATTTTAAAAACTAATGTGTTTTTAGAAATTAATGTGAAAACTTGAGAGCTACAGTGATGTAGACCTCAGAATAAATTAAAAGTTAAGTACATATTCTCTATACCTTTTCTGTGAAATTTTTAAAATACTTGATTTACAGTGAAGGTAATATTTTAAAGGAAAAGGTAATACAGTACATTTTGTAAGAATATATATAAAATAATACATGAATTTAGAATTGTGCTGACTTTGGGAAGGGAGAAGGATTTAGAAAGCAGTGAAAAGAATTTTTAATTCTTTTTTTATGTCTTTTTTTAAAACGTATGGTAAATGTTAACATATGATAGGAGGGATGTCTGGAGCATGGATGTTTATGTTATTCTCTGTGTGTCTAGAAAGGATAAATGCATAAGGAATTTACCTGGCATACCCTGTTACCATTAGTAATACCCTGTGTGACCTGACGGTTGTAGCATCCTGCCAGGTTTGGACAGTCCAACGAAGTTTAATTGAAGAGCCATTCTGTGCCAGGAAAGTTCTTAGGTATACTTTGTAGGTAGCGATGCTGTAAAGGTTCTGGAATGTAAACATTGTATGTGCCTACATTCTCGGTATTGATACCTTTTTAGAGACTTAGGTACATTAACGAAGAGCATTTTCAGAGTCCCTGTCTTCTGTTGTATAGGATTCTCTGACTTCTTGAATACTCATTAATTATATTCTTTGTCTTCAGTATTATCTAAACTGAAATAAGAATATAATAATTTCTTACTTTCTTCTCAACAGAAGCAGTTAGTTGCTCAGAAAATTCACATAGAGGAGAATGAAGACAGAGATACAGGCCTGGAACAGAGACATAATAAAGAGGATCCAGACTGCATCAAAGCCAAGGTACCCTTGGGGGACCTGGATCTATACGATGGAACATACATAACTTTGGAGAGCAAAGACATCAGGTAAAGGAGTAAAGTTAGTTTTCCCAACAGGTCTTTCTCGAATCGTGAGAAATTATTTCTGTAATGAGTAAGGTTTAATTATAGGTAAATTTAAAATTTCAAAGTTCACAATATATGCTGCATATAGAGTTTTTATAAATCAACCAAAAATATTTAACACCACAGCAGAAAGTTGAGCGATTTAGAATAAAAAATATAATAATACAAATGGCCAGGAAAGATGGGGGAAAACATTTTTCACCTGAGTACAAATTGAAAAATTATCTAAAACTCAGTAACTGTAAAATTGTAAAGAGGCTGGAACTGGAAGTATAAATAAGTTTAACTAGGATCTAACACTGCTAAATTCTTCCAAGAAATTAGTTAAACTTATTTATACTTCCAGTTCCAGCCTCTTTACATTTTTACAGTTACTGAGTTTTAGATAATTTTTAGATCCATTTTGAAAACCACAGTTTTAGCATTCTGTGTACTCCTATTTTTACTCCTTTAAGTTCCCAAAATATTTGACTCCTTATGCAGCTATGTGAAAAGATATGCATGTTGATTGATATTGGTTGTGAAATTAAGATGCTATGAAAATATGAGGAGAATTTAACATTTCTTAAAGTGCTGTCGGATCTTTCATTCATTTCTTGCTTCTTGATCTTAGTCCTGAAGATTATATAGATGCAGAGTCTCCTGTCCCTCCAGACCCTGAGCAACCCGATTGTACTAAAATTCTAGAACTTCCATATAGCATACATGCTTTCCAGCACTTGCGAGTAAGTAGAGAACTTCACAGGTTTCTGTTTTGTTTTACTTTGCTCTGTTATATTTTCCTTTTCTTTTTTCCCCTCTCCTTCCGGACAGCTTTATAATTTGACAAACATATCCTACTTCTTAAAATACTTTCAAAATAACTGCTACAAGATACTGAATTACTCATAATCTTTTGTATCCTGTCATATCCTTTGACCATGTTTTTGAATCTTTTTTTTTCTAGGGTGTACAAGAGAGAGTTAATCTTTCTGCCCCTCTATTATCTAAAGAAGATCCAATCTTCACATATTTATCTAAGCGGTTAGGAAGGAGTATAGATGACATAGGTCACCTCATTCACGAGGGCCTGCAGAAGGTAAGTCATCCAGACTTGGAGAGCTGGAGGCTCCATGCAAACAAAAAATGTTTTTCATTCAAAAAATACCTTCTCCTTTGTACTGTTATTATTCCCAGGATAATCCAAAATTATTCTGTTATATGCACTATATTTCAAACATAATTAGATTGGTTTCCTTTATCAAAAGAAGATACAAAAATTTATCAAAATAATTCATCAAGGGGATTTAGCTCACTGGTTCCGGTGCCTGTCTTGCAAGCGCAAGGACCCGGGTTCCATCCCCAGTGACCACATACTATACTGGGCGTGGAGACTCATCCCAGTACCCCAGCAACCAGTACCACATACTACCGTGCCAGGCGTGGTGGCTCACGCATGTAACCCCAGCACTCGAGAGGCAAAGGCAGGAGGATTGCTGTGATGTGAGTTTGAGGCTGAGCTCAGGGCCAGCCTAAACTACAAAGCGAGACCCTGTCTCAAAAAAAAAAAAAAAAAAATCATCAAAAAACTATGCAACTGGGTTTTTATATATCGAATGTGGAAAAAACTTTAACAGTGATATATCTGTACAAAATATAAGGTGATAGCTGTTCTCTGACCAGAAAAAGAGTCACCGCCAGCAATAAAATCTTCTGTAATTTTTTTTTAAGGAAACATCTGTTTTAAAACTCTAAAGTAGGGAACTGGGCATGGTGGCACATACCTGTAGTCTCAGCTGCTTGGGAGACTGAGGCAGGAGGATCCACATGACATCACAAGTTTGAATCCAGCCTGGACAACGTAGGGAGACTCACATCTCAGAAAAAGAAAGAAAAAAAATTCAAATAAAACAGGAAATTATATAACAAGACTCAAGAATTTAGATATATCATTCAGAATAATGTGGTAATTTAGAAAACTTTTCTGCTCTTTATGCATAAATGCAGGTTAATTTCTCAGTGGTGTTATAGTGGTATTGCATAAGTTGCATACTTACAGTGCTTACATAGTTTATTCAAGTACATAGTTCTGTATATCAAGAAAGAAACTTTTAGGTAAAAGTAGAACATAATTTGATTTTTCAAGGCTTTATATGATTGTTTCTGAGGCATAAGTCTTATCTTCCTGCAGGCAGCATGAACCACTCGCATTGGCAGGACTTGAGTAATGCAGAAAAGCACAACAATTCTGTTCCTTTGAGTTGGGGATTCAGCTGAGTTGGTACAGTACCTATCTTGCAAGTACAAGGGCCTGAGTTTGATCCCAGTACCACAAAAAAACGAACAAAAAGCATTCCTTCCCTTCTTGAAGCAGCATGACTGCCCGACACCTCCCTGTGATAACCATCCTGGAAACCATCCATGCGCTGAACTCAATCCCTAGTCCTTTCCCTCTCTCTGGAGCTTGTGGAGAGAGAAAGTTCAGCCCTGAACGGGGCTTTGTGTTTCTGCAACCAGAACCTATCCAAAAGCCCTCTTGGATCCCACCCCATCATCTCCTTAGTGTACAAAAAACATTCCTGTCACTCCTGGATTCCAGGGGTTTTAGGCGCTGCATGTCAGGATCCTGGGACAAAGACAAATGTGTTTATTTCCCATAACATACCCGAGCAGCTTGAATAGCAGAAATATATTTCCCGTCCTTCTGGAGACCGGGAAATCCAAGATCACTGGGCCCCTAATTTGGTTCCTCTGAGGCCCCTCCTGGTTTCGCATTGAGTCTTCACATGGCCTGTTCTCTGGGTACCTGCGTGCAGAGAGAGATGGGGGCTTTGTCTCCCCTCTTCTTTCCTAAGGTTCCCTGCAGTGCTTTGAGCTCAGTTACCCCTTATTTTATCCTCACAGCACCTGGAGGATACAAACATTCGATTCATAGCTGGTGTCATGTAACAAAATTCAGGCCCTTGTGGCTGGGATCTGGTGAGCAGGAAGGGTAGACAGTGGAGAATGAAACCAGAGAATGGACCAGGACCAGATTATGCAGCCTCTGAAAACCAGTGTAAGGATGTGAGACTATTCGAGGAAGCTGAAGCAGAGGAGTGCTGTCAGAGTTATCACTCTGATAACTACATGGAAAATTGACTAGAACTGTCAGTTAGAAAGTGGCTAAAGTCATTGGAAATTGTTAGTAGTGGAAATGAAAAGACTTGAACTTGATGCGTTTAGGAGTTTAGAAGCTGACAAGTCACAGGGAGGGGCAAAGAAGGCAGGAGAGGAACAAAGGAAACCTGTCAGCTTCTCAATTGAACAACTCGAAGCAGGAGAGGGTTTGGATGTTCAGTTGAAATTCCTGTAGGGTTTAGATTCCAGGGGAGGTGCGGGGAGGAGGGGCACAGAGAGTGGTTGTCAGATAGGGCATATGCAGAGCCATGACTGAGAAAGTGTGTCTAGGAGAAGCCTGTCTCAGTCCTGGGGTCCTCCTACCTGTAGCTGTCAAGTCAGCAAAAAAAAAGACAAAAGATATCCGGAAGAATGTGGTAGCCTAAGAGCCAAGGGAAGAGTGTCCGAAGGAAGCAGAGAGGAATTCACCATAGTATCAGACCATGTGAAGACTGCAGATTTTATAAGCAAGATTATAGAAAGGTTTTTCGTTGAATTTATATTTTTCTCTTCCTCCAGATACTATGCCTCTACAGGTACTCTGCTATCATGATCTTTTTAAGAGTTCGTGTAGAGTTTTTTTCCCCCTGTGGTACCAGGGATCGAACTCAGGACCTTGTACTTAGAGGATAGGCATAGGGCCACTGAGCTACATCCCAGGCCCCGTGTAGGAATTTTTTTTTTCTTTTTTTGAGACAAGGTTTCACTTTGTAGTTCAGGCTGGCCCTGAGCTTAGCCTCCAACTCACATCACAGCAATCCTCCTGCCTCTGCCTCCCAAGTGCTGGGATTACAGGCATGAGCCACCATGTCCAGCACTGTGCTATGTGGTGCTGATTGGTGCTGAACGTGAGTCTCCATGCCCAGTATTATAGGTACCAGGGGATCGAACCCGGGCCATTGCGCTTGTAAGACAGGTGCTGGAATCACTGAGCTAAATCCCTGGCCCACCGTGTAGGAATTTTAATTTAAATTTACAATATAAAGTCTAAAAATGAAAGCCAAAAAGTAAAAGCATTTATTGATTTGAGGGGAAGAAAAATGTTCTCGATAAAGCTACTAAAAAGAAGCTCAAACCTGTCATGAGTCAGAAAGATATGTGCTATCCCTCAAGCAACTTCAGGGAGAAGTTCATAGTTGATCTATTCGTAGTTCTAAGATCTGTAATTGCATCACTGAAAAATCAGATAGTTTGCTTAACGATAGAATGCTTATAGATGAGCAATGCAAGGTTTTACTTAATCTTAAAAATATTTTTAAATAACTATATGTAAATTATATTAGCAAGAATTAAAAACCTCAAACTTGGGCCAGGGAGTTAGTGGTTCCGGCACCTGTCTTGCAAGCGCAGGGGCCCGGGTTCTATTCCCAGGTAACCACAAACAATACTGGGCGTGGAGACTCATGCCCAGCAGCAATCAGTACCACATACCACAGTGCCGGACATGGTGGCTCACGCCTGTAATTCCAGCACTCGGGAGGCAGAGGCAGGAGGATTGCTGTGATGTGAGTTGGAGGCTGAGCTAAGGTCCAGCCTGAACTACAAAGCAAAACACTGTCTCAAAAAAAAAAATCTGAAAAAGAAAAACTTTTATAAATATTTTAATACTAAATGTATTGAGTCATCATGAGATTATTACAAGTTACCTTTGACCTCTAAAATTATGAGAAGTGCTCAAAGTGATGGCCATTAGCATCCAGACATTTATTGTATGATGAACTACTTTTTATTGGCAGACTTTTTATTGGTAGACTCAGTTTATTTTAAACTGTATAATTTTTTCCTGTAAGGAAATTTAAACCTTTTGTCTACTGGGTTGTAACTGAGTTTTTGACATGTTCCAGTTTGGTACTTTCATGTTTTTCTTTTCTTTTCTTTTTTTTTTTTTTTTTTGTAGTACTGGTACTGTGGCTCAAACTCAAGTCCTTTTATATACCAGGAAGGTACTGTGATTCCTACTGAGCTACAACCCTACCCCTTTTTATTTATATTTTAAGAGAGAATCTCACAAAGTTCCCCAGGCTATACTCAGATTTGCAATCCTCCTCCTTCTGCCTCCCAAGTAGCTGGGACAGCAGGTGTGTACCACCACTCCCAGCTGCACCTTTAGGTAGTCAAAGTTCAAAATATGTTAGAGGACATAACAAAATATGTTAGAGGACAAAAAGTTCTAGCCACAAATGGAGAAGTATATCTGAACTTTCTGTTTAATTGGACCAAATAATATACTTGATTACTGTATACTTAAGATTTAGTTTCTAACAGCTTGAAGGTTTCATTTAGATTCTAAATACTGATAAGAAAATGATATAAATTCATCTTTCACAGAAGCATAAGCCTATTTGATAAAATTTGTGTGTTCACTCATGTACTATACTCATGGACTTCACTCATGTACTTGGCTCATGTACTACATAGAAAATTTTATAAAACATTAACTTTAGGAATTTGATATTAAAGCTACTGACATAACTAAATAGAATAGGCCTTAACTTCTGAAGTCCTGAAGTAGGATGGAATGAGAGTTGTGGGTACCTGAGTTTTTCTGCCCTGTTTCCTCCTGGAATGATGGCCTGGAGTTTGGTGATCTCTGTAAAGATCACACTTCCGGCTGTTCAGTAGCTCCTGACCAAGAGGCTCTATGGACGGAACATAGCTCTGCCTTATTATGACTATAAACAGTCTTACACTTCTTCCATTTGAATGTCAGAAGAGCCAGAGAGTATTAATGATGCTGATTTTTATCATTTTCAGTTAAAGAAACTGATTGTTATTTTGATTTTTACTTTGTTTCATCTCTAGAACGCCTCCTCATGGGTACTATATAACATGGCTTCATTTTACTGGAGGATAAAAAACGAACCATATCAAGTAGTGGAATGTGCCATGCGCGCACTTCACTTCTCCTCTAGGTAAGATTTCTCTTCACGTGGACCTCCTGACCTTCCACGTTACTCAGGATGATTAAAAGCATGAGACATAAGCATTGCATTATTCTTGTTCTCCTCCATGTCTTCCTCAAAGATATTAGTCCCATCACAAAAGTTCAAAGTGATAATTGTATAATAATTATATTTTCCAGTTTCCATTAAAGAAAAAAATATATATATATATAAAAGAAAGATGCCTTATGATTCACTAGAGACATGCATGAAGGGACCTTGACTGGAGCAAGTATCATAAATTTAACTTTTCTTAAAACAAAAGCCCTAAATAAATTGCAAAATCAGTGTCTGCCAGACCATAACCTTTGTGGCAAAATTTATAATTGTCAGATTGAGTAAACACCATCAGTAATTCACAAATGAAATGCTACAATTCTTATTTTCTCAGTATTTCTTCTTTCTTAGATTCTCATTTCCTAAGTATTTTAACATATTTAAAGTGCTTTTCCTCAGCCTGGTTTCAACAGTCATGCACACTTGTGCAGCACGTCCTTCTTTCTTCACATCTAGTTACATTTCTTTCAGGCATAATAAAGACATCGCGTTGGTCAACTTAGCGAATGTCCTACACAGAGCGCACTTCTCTGCTGATGCTGCTGTCGTGGTCCACGCGGCTCTGGATGACAGCGACTTCTTCACCAGCTACTACACACTGGGGAACATATATGCGGTAAATACTCTTTTTTGTTTCATAAACTGCATCAATTGCAACTTTCTGGGTGTTTTGGTTTTTTCTCAATAGAATGTTTCTTTCTCCTTTCCTCCTTTGGTCTGGACAGTGGAAAGAAAGAAATTAAGGAATCAATCCAATACTATATCATAATGGCCCTTGACATAATCCTCTTGACAAAAAACAAAAATAATTCAACTGAAATTTAAGCTGTGCAGGCTGTACCTCTTAAGGATAGCAATGCCGTCAGCTATAGCATGCCTTCATTTAACAGGGATTTGGTCACCAAATAAAATACAGATGTGATTTCATAAATTATTAGGCATTTCAGCAGATGCAGTGAAGCCCTGGCTAACCTTTCTTCCCCTGTGTGTGTGTATGTGTGTGTTTATTTTTGTCTCTTCAGATGCTTGGGGAGTATAACCACTCAGTGCTCTGTTATGACCATGCTTTGCAGGCCAAACCTGGGTTTGAGCAAGCTATAAAGCGGAAGCATGCTGTCCTGTGTCAGCAAAAACTAGAGCAGAAATTGGAGGCTCAACATAGGTAACTGGGGGGACATTTCATCAAAGTATTAGCACCCTAGATCCTCAAGTGGACCTGGAGGGTTCTGTCGGTATTTACTTGATTGTGAGAATTAAGAAAAACATTCTTCACTATTGCAAGTCCTGTTAGTTTTCTCCAAATGCGTGCGTTAGCACAGTCCATTGCCTGTAGAGACAGTATTTGTATTTAGTTCTTAAAGTTTTGACCATGAATTACTGTTATGAAGGTAGATGGAGTGGGGGAGGCTGCAAGATACAAAATAATTCTGTTGATTACATGTTTACTTTCATAGAGTATATCATATCAGTCAAATTCCTGGTAATGCAATACTTGATCTTTTTCCCCTTTGGCTCCTAGGGTTAGTTTAGTTGGTTAAATGAGACTGAGAGACATTATTTGGCTCATAATTTAATCAGACTTGTGTATTAATTTATACAGTAGTGGTGTTTCTTATAGTTGGTCCTTGTGGTATACTTAATAAAATATTTAATTCCATGAATTACAGGACCAGTTAAAAACTTCACATAACTCAGAAGTGAATTATTCATTTGAGGGTTAGCTTTAGTGTTTTGAGTGCATTTGTCATTATAAGATTAAGTAGAGATTTAGAGCTCATTAAACTTTTATATTTATATATTTTACAACCTGCTTAAGTATAATATAGTAAAAAGGAAAGAATGATAACTTGCCTATTTATGTCAGGCTTCCATTACACTGCTCAGAACTTCTTCTGGTTGAATTTCTTCCAGCATTGTGTTCTCAATAATTGAACTTGCATTCTTTTACCCAATCCTTATACCTCCTAAGTCTCCATATGTTACCTATTATACAAGTAATAAGGTTTTGATGACTTAAGCAGGTAACTGATTAATTGAAATCAAGTGGTGAAGAATATGAAGAATATTTCTATACAACATTTTTGAAGTTTTTCCAAGTCTGTAAACCAAGGAGCTAGAGTGTGAAACCAGGTTACTGTAGCCCTAAATCCTGCCTGTCTTCAGACAGAATCAATGGAAAAGGAGAAAGAGATGCCAGAAAGGCTTTAAATGCCAATGAAACTAATACCAGTTTTGTGAAGAGAAATAGCGTTATTAAATATGTAAATATCTGTGGTATATTGTGATTGATTCATAGTGTTTAGCCTTTTCTACTTTTTGTTTAACCATATGCTTTATTTAGCACTTACTTAATTAGCATTGCTGAGGATGAAACCCAGGGCCTTCCATATGCTACACTTGAACCTTATCACTAAGCCATAATCCCCAGCCCTAAATTTATTTTTTAACTGATGCAGAGAAATATAAAATTGTACATATATATGGGGTACAATGTGAAGTTTCAATGCATGGACATCTTGTGTAATGTTTAAATCAGGGTAAGCATATATATATATATATATTCCACCATGAAGATGTGGTGAATGTTTGACAGGGCAGTTTTGTTGATGGCTGCAGAGAAGGGAAGCATCAGAGGATCAGGTTTTCGGGAGAAACAGAATTCAGCTCTGACAAGCACTGTGGGGGCCTCCTCTGGCCCCTCTCCAGCTGGTGTCCTGGGTGGCGCCATTGGGGAAACAGGATAGTAGGTGTATTTTTTATGGCTCCTGGAAAGCCCAGGCACCATCTGATGTCGAGATGATCATGTTTAAAGGAAAGGGTTTACATTCATGTTTTGTCCTCTAGTACATAGTCTTGTTGTTCTTGAACTTATACTACAGGGTTTTTACTAAAGAAAAGGAAAAAATATTACTGCTGAGAACTAAAAATGCTGTGCATCGAAGTAAGTTTTTAAAATTCATAATTGTAAAGATCTTTTTTTCTGGTATTGAAAACTGTGAAGATCCCTCCAGCGAACACTGAATGAATTAAAAGAGTATCAGAAGCAGCACGACCACTACCTGAGACAGCAGGAGATCCTAGAGAAGCACAAGCTAATTCAGGAGGAACAAATCTTAAGAAATATTATCCATGAGACTCAGATGGCAAAAGAAGCACAGTTAGGTAAGTGGTGGCTCTGAGTAACCAAAGACAGATCAGAAAAGTCATTGGTAGCCTGGTTCACTCTCATAATTCCTTAAAGAAATATCAAATTGCATTTATATAACTTTGCTACATCCAAAGATCAAGACTCCTGTGATTATACAAGCAGCCCTGGGGAACTGGTGGGATTGCTTTTTTATTCACATACTGAGATAAAAACCAAATCTTTTAGATTTTGGGAGTCTTGTATTTCCTGAACTTTAATCATTTTCTGGGAGATCTTGTTAAAATGCAGATCCTGATTCATGGATCTGAGGAGGGACCTGGGATTCTGCCTTCTTAGAAAGCTTGCACATGTGAAAAGTGGTGAAAAAACTGCCCTGTATCTATCAGCTAACATGGCAAGGAGGCTAAACATTCTCTCTCTCCCCACCCCCGCCCCCCAATACTCTGAAAAACAGCCACCATTTTAGAAGTTTTTTAATTAGGGTTGTGTCTGGTGAGAACTCTTAACCTGGGCCATGGATTAGTTTCAGGGAGCTCTGAAATCATTTCCAAAATTATATGTGGAATTGTTTATCAACAGTTTTTTTTTTTTTCTGGAAAAGTGATATACAGCTGTTATTAAAATCTTAGTATTTGTGATCCAGAAAATAGAACCGCTAGTGACCCCAAAATAGAACTTGAGTTGGCCGAGAGAAGTGATTTGGTTATATCTGGAATGTTTCATTCAGATTAAATCGCAAAGGAACAGATCTGGCAGGTTGACACCAGAGAGCAAATTAATAGAGTTCCTTATGTTCCATCCCCTCCCTTGATAAACACGATGGTCTGACAATCCTCTTAACCTTTGAACCTCAGCCATGAACATTTTATGATCTGTTTGAGTACAAAGAATATGTTCAGTCTTTAAGATGATTTACTGCCAGTCTGTTCTAAAATGTAATTAGAGCTCTTACATATAAATTGAAACAGAATTAGGAAATACGTAGAGCACATTCTCTCCAGAGACCTCGCCAGAGTCCTTTCAAAGTATATAATCGATGGATTTTACAATCGTAGAGTATCACTGGCACAGGATACCTCTGTGGTCTTCTAGGGGAGCCCTTTTGTTTTATAGGTGGAGACTCGAGCTTCCTTGGAATGGCTTGATTTAATTAGTAACAAGTTCCTGTATACAGATACCCTGGGAATAGGTATGGTGGTGGGCTCTGAGGGGCGCAGAGTTGAATCAGAATGACTTGGACTGAGAAAAGCATGTTGGCATTGCTGACCATGCTCATCATTTTTGTAATTCCTGTCTCATTTCAGGAAACCATCAAATATGCCGGCTGGTCAACCAGCAGCATAGCTTACATTGCCAATGGGACCAACCGGTGCGCTACCATCGAGGAGACATCTTTGAAAATGTGGACTATGTTCAGGTCTTTTACTTGATCTATTTCTTAATAACTTTTGCATATCTGAGAATAATACCATGGTTTTTTCCTTGATTTCTTGTATATTTTATCCTTAAAATTTGTGTCATTTTAAATCTTGTAAGACTTGAGTATCTGTTGTGAAGTATCTGTTATGAAGTTAGATTTTGTTATGAGTACTCAGTTACCACACAGATAACATTGTTTCCAAAGTATTTCTGTAAATGTATAAATTTATGTATTTGATTCTTTTCTCCCTTCCCGTGGGAGCTAGAATTGAACTGTTACTACTATTTGATTCAAAATTTTTCTCTTTTTCTCTGAATCTAAAATTTGAACGTAAAACTTGAGAGCTATCTCTTTCTTGAAGTCATCAGTCCAGGTAATTTGCCACAACCAGAAACATAATCAGAATTCATCATCATCTACAAAAAATGATTATTGAGCATCACTTCCAGATGCATACGTTCTGTCTGTACACACACACACACACACACACACACACACACAGTATGCATTTATATTCACACACACATATAAATATGTATGTATAAGACAACATATACACATCTGCATGTGCACGCACACACACGCTATCCTAGCCTATCTGATTTGGAAGAGCTAGTACATAAATACAGTGATACTAACTAACGTGAAATTGTTGCTGATGCTGAATAAATGACTCAGGGAATAAGCAAACTAGAATTCCAGATCTCCTACAAAAGGATATTAGGGTTTAGCTCAGTGGTTCTGGTGCTTACCTCACAAGCACAAGGTCCAAGTTTGATCTGTGATACAAAAAAGAAGAAAACACTATTCATGCTATCTTAGGTTAGACCTATCATTCCCCATCATAGATGTAGAAATTTCCAAAGATAAGCAGCTTAGAAAGGAAATCAGGAAACTATGTATAGGAGGATGAGTCACAAAATATAGAGCCTTTTTAATCTGAAGAAGCATGAACTGCATTGGGAAAGAGTAAGAAACAACAAGCCACTTAAGAAAGGGAGTAGTAATATAGATCAAAAGCAGATTTTTTTTTTTTTTTAAGGTTTTTTGAGACAGGGTCTCGCTTTGTGGTTCAGGCTGGCCCTGAGCTCAGCCTCAAACTCACATCACAATCCTCCTGCCTCTGCCTCCCGAGTGCTGGGATTACAGGCTTGAGCCACCACGCCCGGCACTGTGGTATGTGGTACTGGTTGCTGCTGGGTGTGGTCCACACCCAGTATTGTTATGTGGTTACCGGGGAATTGAACCCGGGCCCTTGCGCTTGCAAGACAGGCGCTGGAACCACTGAGCTAACTCCCCGGCCCATCAAAAGCAGATTTTTGTAAAACAGTGGCTAACACCATCCCGTTTGGTTTTTCCAGAGAAGAAATAAAGGAAGGTCAGATTTATAAAATCTGGGACTGTAGCTCCCTAACTAAAATCCAAGCATTTTAAGAGGAAAAAAGGAAATATTTAAGAATGAAATCGATTAAAGCCCATTGTGATTTTTGGATGTTTTTATAGTCTCAGAACTGTCCTGTACCACTGTTGATTCCAAGAATCTGTATTCATAAAATTATCTAACCACTGTACAGTGAAACAATATTTGTATTCTTAAAGGCCCAGAACTCCAGATTCATCATGATTCTTTTTCTCATGCCTTCCTTATGCTGTTCCATCCCTGATCCTATTCTCCTTACCTAGCGGGGTTTCAGAAATGCACAAGAACTCTGATGTCTAACAGTGAGCATATCAGACATTATTTGACCTTGGTTTAGAGGAAGGCTGTTTATATTTGTGTGTCGTTTCCTAGTTTTGCCCACACCTCTACAGCTTGTATTTGGAATCAATGAACAAGAGACTATACTCTGTAAGTAACAGTTACTTTAAGCCTTTAAGAATGCTTTCTTCCTTGCCTCCACCCACAGCACACTACTTTTACAGAGCAGTAATTACTTTTGTCTAGGTGAGGGAGGGGCACAATGAACCAAATACCTAAATGAGTCACTCATTAAACTTAAAAAGGAATGAAGCAGAGAAAGGAAGTAAAGGAACAGGAAATAAACTGTGCTGCATTTCTCATATCCAGTATCAAAGCTGACTGAAAATCACTAATTATGCATTTTCCATGAGAGAATACTATTGAGGCATCGTTCTTAAAATTAAAAGAGCTAGTTACTTCACTGCTGACCTTCTGAGGTCTTACTAATTGTGAATATTCAACAGCTTTTTGATTTTTAATTTGAGTTAAATCTTGGTCTTGACTCCTTCTCCATTCACAGTTGGATTGAGCTTTTCTTTGCGTTTTCTAGTTTGGTGAGGATTCGTCCACCTCCAGTATGACATCTGTGAACTTTGACGTACCAGCCAATCAGAGTGATATCAGTGATTCCAAGTCCGCCCCGGTAGCTCACTCTGTTCTCTGGGTCTGGGGCCGGGACTCTGACGCGTATAGGGTAAGTTTGTAAAGGATAAAGACTTGAGCTTTCTCCGACAGGCAGGACCTCATAAAACAGTGGCCTTCAACCCCATGGATGAGGATTGCCCCATCACTGTTGTACTCAGTGCACCAAACATTTATTAAACTTCTGTCAAATGGAGGGCATCTGTGCACTAGGAGATGAGTAAGGCACCGGCTCTGCCTTGAATTCTTCCCAGTCGTGTGGGGCAGACAGACACACTGGTTTCAGTTCATGGCTTTGCATTTTGAATGCACACCTCTTAATCCCAGCACTCAGGAGGCTGAGCCAGTAGGGTCGCAAGTGTGAGGATAGCCCAGGCTACATGACAAGAACTTGTTCTGTACATGGCTTTGCTGTCTGAGTATAATTACCAACTAAACTTGATCTAAGAGTATACTTGCACATGTTTAATCATCATTCTTATACTGCACATCCACTGTGTGGCTGGCTGGTGCTCACAAGGTAATAGTTCGTTTTACTCTTGGAGCTTACATTCTAGTGGAAGATATGGTGAGCAAGTTGACAGACACACATATCTAAGCTAGAAATTATATGTTGGCTGATAGCAGTACTGAGGTGTGAGAACAGAGGCCATGCTTTTTATTCATCATTAAAATTTTAGAACTTATTCTAACAAAATTTAACCAGCCACTTACATTTAAATATAATATAAACTCCTCAAAATCGGATAGGTTGATGGGATATAATCAGAGTAGGACCCTGGAACAGTTATTTACATTTATAAAAATTAACATTTTATATTTAAACAGTTACTCATTTTGGTGTTGGCAAAGAAAAATAGTTTCCTATGCCAGTATTACAAGCATATATATCCTTTAGATTTTCTGTGACAAACAAGACCTCATAAAACAGTGGCACACTGAAGTCACAAACTGAACCCAAAATTGACTTAGCGTCCTTATTAGAGCAAGTCTGGAGGCCGGGTAAAACTTTATGTTTGATTGACTCTGGCTCAACAGTGTTATGAATGACTCATTTCTTTCCTTTTCTTCTTCATTCTGACATACTAAGTATTGATTTCATCAGAAAAATTCTTTTTCTCTCAGTCACAAGATGAAAGCCCAAGCAGCAACTTGAACAACATTCTTTTTGTTTATATGTATCAGAAGAAACTAAGACTTGCTTTTTTTCCTCCAGAAACCCAAGCAAATCTGTGTGTCACCGGCTGTACCGGCTTAGGTCTACCCAACCTTCAGCCCTTCCATGGGGAAGCAGGTGGAATGACTGGTTTAGACTGAAAATCTGCAGTAGAAAGAATGCCGTAGAATCATCCACATTTTTCTTAAATATTACATTTCTGTTCAATTACCCAGCAGACCCAAATTCTTCTAGCAGTTTATGTAGCATGTCGAAATAGTATAAAGAAGTCTGAAGAGCAGCTTTGTTTGTTTTGTAGGACAAACAGCATATTCTGTGGCCTAAAAGAGCAGACTGTGCAGAGAGCTACCCGAGAGTCCCCATTGGCAGGGAATTGCCAACGTATTTTCTGCCTCCGGAGAACAAAGGACTCAGGCAAGTGCTGATGGAGTTGCCAAAGCACCTGATTCTGCATGGTTGTCATCTGGCGGTTCTTTGAGAGCTCCAACCTTGGACTTGAAAGGTTAAGTCTTTATCTTGAACTCACCCAAACTTTGAAAATATGAAACTTGTTCCTTTTTCTTATGCCAGGATCCACGAACTCAACAGTGATGATTATTCTTCAGAAGAAGAGGCCCAAACCCCTGACTGTTCCATAACTGACTACAGAAAAAGCCACAGTCTGTCCTACTTAGTCAAAGAATTAGAGGTCCGCATGGATCTGAAAGCCAAAATACCAGATGACCATGCACGAAAAGTAAGGCTCCCTTAGGCTGGTGTTTATTGCCGTCCATTCTGGGTGACTTCCAAAGCCGCTATGATGGAACAAGAACTTGATAGAAGACAGTTATAGAGCTTTATGTTTGTAAAATTCAAAGATACCGTTAAAGAGTTGAAATGACTGAGAAGTCAGTCATGCTAATAAGGGAGTGCCAGGCAAGTGTTCCTCGGGACGGCTGTTCACAGATCGTCTGAGCAGTCTCTTTTCCTGTAACCAGAGGGTGCCAGTGAAGGACACACAGAGCTCTGTCTGCTGGAGCCCACCTCTAAGAGGCTGTTCTGGCCACTTTAGTTCAGCTCTGCACCCCTAGTCCTCAGGAAGTTTGTATAAATGCAAAATTTGAGGGTTTTATTCCCGTGGCCTTACCAACCCTGCTTTGGCATTATGAGGTTCTCGGGAATATGTATCAATTTGATGACCATTCTGAAAAATTATAAGCAAGTTCTGTTATGCTGTTATCTTTCCTATTATGTAAGACCAAGGATATTTTATTATAGCATATTGATCTATACTATGTACTGTTGTATAGCCTTTTACTAAAAAAACAGACCATCATGACCACCTTTTTTAAAAACTTCAAAATTATAAGTAGTTAGGACATAGTAAACATTTGCTGAAGCAGGAAGTGTCATTTACCTGCTACTATTTTGTGTATTTGGAATACAGAGGTAGATAGACCATGATCTTTGCATTGGAGTTGCTCATAATTATCTAAATACTACAAGAACTTAAAGTAGATTAAACGGAATTTATTACTTTCCAATGAAGAAAGGTAAATTTTTATCACATTGAGTATTACTTGTCTTCTAAATAATTTCTTAGTCCAGTCAGTTTTTGACCCTTAGAGATTGACATTACTGAGATAAGGTAAATTACCATGTATGTGTGTGAGTGAGTGAGTGAGTGTGTGTGTGTGTGTGTGTGTGTGTGTGTGTGTGTGTGTGTGTGTGTATGTGTACGTTTTTTAGTTAAAAACAGTGCATACATATCAGCAAGTCAACAGCTACTGATAAGTCAATGAAATCATGTCCTTTATATTATACATATCTATTCAAAATAATTATTCCTAAGTTTCTCCTGTCCAGGTAAAGACAACTAACCACAGAAATTCCTTTCAAATGTCTTCCTTTTATTTTCAATTGAGTCAGTCTTCTTTTTGATGTTTTCAGATTTTGCTTTCCCGTATTAATAACTATACTATCCCAGAAGAAGAAATTGGGTCTTTCTTATTTCATGCTATTAATAAGGTGAGTCATTAACTTTGAACATCTGAAACTTGCAGTGCTTAGTAATTGCAACTAAAAGTTTAGAAGCACTTATTAAAGATCCTGTTCAAGTATTGTATTTTTAACTAACTGAAGTGTTTGGCATTTCTAGCCCAATGCACCTGTCTGGCTCATACTCAATGAAGCTGGGCTCTACTGGAGAGCAGTAGGAAACAGCACTTTTGCTATTGCTTGTCTTCAGAGGGCATTGAATCTAGCCCCACTTCAATACCAGGACATTCCTCTCGTCAACTTGGCCAACCTTCTGATTCACTACGGCCTCCATCTTGATGCCACTAAGCTGCTGCTTCAGGCTTTGGCCGTCAATAGCTCTGAGGTAAGAATGGATGGACTATAGTTTCAGGTACTACAGGGGAAGACTATTTTATAGTTTAAGTTTTGTTTTTCTAGAAAGGACATAAAAATGTCACATTTTGTTTTTCGCAGCAGAATTTGCATGTTTCAGGAGTGAACGCAAAATGTTTTTGTCTTATTCCCTTAAATTTTAATAAGTAAAATTTATAAATACACAGTTAACTTTTTAAAGAAACATTTAAAGAATGCTTCAACTGTAAAAATATACCACTTTTTTATGTCATTTGGACACACATGGTTCTTATTTTATTGTACTCATCATTGTATGTTCACTGATTAATATTATCGATACTATTTTGCAGCTTTAATTTATAGATATATTATCCAAGCTAGAGCACAGTTTAAAGTTGTTTTGATAAGAATAAATAGGAAGATTAATATTTATGCCTGAACCTTCCACAGGAAATATCTTGTTCTAATATCAAAGGTGGCACTTTTCTTTTTTCCTGCATAACGGTTGTCATATTAAGTTTAATGAAATACAATTATAATAAAAATAAATTGATCTCACGTTAATGCCTAATTGTTTATATGTTTTTATTTTTAGAAATCTTTGGAAAGGTGCATGAATTTTTTAGATTTATTTAAGGTGTTGCTTTTAAGTATGGTAACGAAAAATATTGACTGTTCAGTAGTTTCCTTTGAAACACATAAATTTATAGGTGGATTTTAAGTAAAGTTTACAATCCCTATACACAAACTCACAACTGGATTTTAAGCAAAACTTTATAACATCTGTTTAACTGGTCAAGTTTCCAGTAAGTCCATCAACCACTTATCTAATGCTTATTACGTGCCAGTTGCTGGTATAAGAGCAGGTTTTATAAGTATATAAGATACGGGATACACTGGACTAGTCATCTAAATGGAAGGCTCAATACACCTATTTTCCCATGATACAGTGTAAGGTAAGTTTCATTTCCTGCTGTTCCTAGCCGAGGCCATTAGGCAGTATTTCTGTGAAGAAAGAAGAATTTGCTTAGAGACTAAAATTTTAGCTGTTCATTACTGTCATACTAGGCCAGGAATTTAGCTCAGTGGTTCCAGCAACTGTCTTGCAAGCTTAAGGATCCGAGTTCGATTCCCCCTGGTAATCACATACAATACTGGGCGTGGAGACACACCCAGCAGCAATCAGCACCACATACCACAGTGCCGGGCGTGGTGGTTCACGTTTATAATCCCAGCACTCAGAGGCAGGAGGATTGCTGTGATGTGAGTTTGAGGCTGAGCTCAGGGCCAGCCTGAACTACAAAGTGAGACCCTGTATCAATAAAAAGAAAAACAAAAACACAAACAACAACAACAGAAAATACTGTGGTACTGTACCAAGAATAAAAGACAAAGGCATGAATCAGAGTGGATACATCAAAAGTACACCTTTACAAGCTCTTCTTCCCCAACTGTCGACATTTAGTGCATCAAAAGATGTACTGCCCAGGTTTTGTAACTCACACAAAATATTCATTAACATTTTGCTGATGTTTTGTTTGCCTATTGTTTTTCTTTTTAGCCTCTGACCTTTTTGAGCCTGGGAAACGCTTACCTTGCTTTGAAGAATATCAGTGGGGCACTGGAAGCCTTTAGACAGGCTTTGAAATTAACGACCAAATGTCCAGAGTGTGAAAACAGCCTGAAATTGATCCGCTGTATGCAGTTTTACCCGTTTCTGTACAACATCAGCTCTTCCATTTGCAGTGGTAAGCAGCTTCTAACTACTGGCAGAATCATGAGTTCAACTAGAGTTCCTGTTCTGATTAGCAGAACACAGAAAATAAGTTTCTCAATCTTTCCCAAGGATTTTAGATGGTGTACTTCCAGAAATAAAGGGAAAAAATATTAATTAGTATAAATACCTTAAAGTTTTATGTCTTTTCTCAGAGAATCCTAGTTAAGAAAGTATATAATATAAGTGGCTGGATTGATAGATCAACTTTTACCTCTTCCCAAAAATCTGTTCAATAATAACTACTATTCAGGGTAAAGACTAGTTTTTCTGCACATGATGCCCAAATATGTAATGAGCGTTGAAGCACTTCTGTGTCCTCACAAATACAGCTCCTTGGCTCTCCATAAGGTGATTCTGATTTGGACTTTTATTCCACCTTTTATAAATAGTCACCTGATGTGAGAATGTGTCCCTCTCCTTTCCTCTCTCATAACTGAGGTTGTGTACATGCATGCCTTTCAGCAGAGCTGGTATCTAAACCTGCAAATTTGTCAGCTAGAATCGCTGAGTCACATAATGTCTGATTATTTGTTTAATCTTCACTATGAGAAAAAAATTATGCATTTGACATCCTAAACGGAATTATGAGAGGTGTAATTTACAAATAACATGAATCTTCAGTACCTGTCCATTGCTAGCTGGGTATTCAACAAAGGGCATTCAAATGAGGCTGCAATATGTACACAGAAGGCTCTCATTTCAGCTCCTTCACTTGGGTTATCTAACAGAATGAAACAAACCCTGACACCCACTTGTTGGTGTGATGGGACTGAAGGACACTGATACTAGTAGAGTTGGGACCAGAAATTGGTTTTCCTGATTTACTTGACCAAACTGCCTTAGGATTTTAATGGACTGTTAATAAATAAATGTAATGCAGTGCTTGCATTTTTAAAGTATCCAAATCCAATTATTTAGCAAAAAAACTCCAGAAATCTCTCAGCAGTAATAGTGCAGAGCTCAGTTGTGGATTACCGTGAAGCACACTGTGAATTAGATTTCTTTAAGAATGCTCCAGGCCTGAGACAGTATTTAGCAAGGCTGAACCGTTGAGTGAGTGGCTGCCACCAGATCACACAGACTCATGTTTGAGCCTCAGCTCTCCCATCACTTTCTGCGCCCAGTAAAGTAAAGACAAAGAAACCTTATGTACTTGTTGAGTGGATTAAATAGTATCTTTAGCAGATACTAGGTATTGGATAAAAGTAACCTGTTAGAAATTTATAATAAATACAGAGTATGCAGGGCATTAATGGTGAAAATTATCTTTTAACTTAGTCCTAGAAAATACGTTTTTTAAATGTCATAGGTCACCTGTGAAGTCTTATAAAGAGGATTTCACTTTTTCAAGGAGCTTCTTACATTAATAGAAAGTTGTTTACTGTCCTCTCTGTCACTTTTCTTAGACTTTCTGGGGAAAGGATTGCAGATGAATATGGTGATCTTTTTTCAGTTTGAAAAATCCTTAGCATCATTTTTACATCTTTTAGTTTGGTATTTCAGTTTCTTGAAATTTATTTTTTTGGAGGTTTGGTACTGAGGATTGAACCAAGGATTTTGCAAATGCCAGGCAAATATTCTGTCACTCAGCTCTCAGTCCCTCAGATAAGTTTTTCAAGGTCAAAAAATAGTTAAGTACTGTGAGAAAACCTTTTAAAAATAATTTTTCAGACCACTGTTGTGACTCGCCCTCAAATTCTCCTTAAAGATCCTCCCTACCCCCACAGCTGTGGGGTGCAACCCACTGGCACTCACCCATTGAGCTACGACTGCAGCCCTTTTTAGGTTTCTTCAAGATGGCTCTTGATCGTTTGTTCAGGCTGGCCTCCAATCTGCAGTCCTCCTCCTAGGAGCGGCATGTGCCACTGTGCCCTGCAAGAGCCATGTTTAGTGTTTTGTAGCAAAAATCCTATCAATTGGTACAGAATTATTTGATAGTTTTTCCAAACTTTTATTAAACTAGAAATCATATTATTGGTTGCTACTCTTTAAATGCTTATGTTTTTAAAGTAATATATTATTCTTACTCCTCTTTCCTTCAGAGAGCATTTAATATTCCTCATCTTCATAGGCAGCCTTTTTTTTGAGACAGGGTTTCACTATGTAGTCCAGGCTGGTCTTGAATTTACTGTGTAGCCCAGGATGGTCTTAACCTTGTGGCAGACCTCCTTCAGCCTCCCAAGTGTTGACATTGTACACATGTACCACCATGCCCGGCTCATATTATTGTCACAACTTTAATGATGTGGTGAAGAATTTAATAGATTGGCTCTTTAATTGTCAGTCAATAATTGCTTTTTCTGGTGCCAGGGTTGAACCTCTGACTCTACAAATGCTGTGCAAATGCATTACCACTAAACAGTAACCGTGACCCCACAAAATGTTGATTAAACATTTTATTTCAGGAATTTTGAGATAAATACCATTTTCCACATTGACAGGTTTGTTTTATAACCTAATTTAATTTTTCTCACTATTATTTTTCTTTTATTCAAAAGCATAAGACCAGTGGTAGGTTGTATTTATCAGACTTCATATACTTAAGATGTGTTTAGTCATGCCACAAGCAACTGTATTGATATTTATCAAATATAATTAAGGATTAAGCCCAGGATTTCTGAGCCCTGGTCTTTGTTAGTTCACTGAGACATATGCTTACTTAAAAATGTTAGTCTAGAAGTTTGAATATTATGAATAAGAGTTCTATAGCACCTAGGTTTTCTTAGAATTTTGTGCACGTTTTAATATATATTCGATAGCTTTTAGAGGAAAAAAACAGTTTTCAAATCATGTACAGAAACCTTAATATCTGTTTTGAATGTGCAGGTGTATCAGCTTGTATTCTCATGGTATTTCTGTGCTTATAGTATCTATTTATATAAACCTGCTTTTTTATAACTTGTTTTATTGTTTTAAGTCTGTGTTCTTCATCCTAAATTTCTGTGTACTTACGACATACATGTTAAGGGAATTTTACATGGTGTTCAGATTTTGAAGAAAAAAAATCCTGTGTTTTGCTGCCCTTCTGTGGGCTATCCCACATATACTACCTGCTCAGAGACCTTTGTTTTACTATTTTCTTCATAGGATGAGTGAAGACATTGCTTTTTAAGATAGTCCAAAGGACCCAGTTTGGCAACGTTGTAATATACGGTCAGGGCACTTCCATTTAATTATGTCAACAATTTAACTTTTGGTTAATTTATTTCGGGTTTCAAAATACTGAGGTGGGGGAATACATCCTACAACAAAGCCAAGTATAAATTCTGTTTATATTAACTAGCTCTTGATGTGATCTTTCTTCAAAAAGGTGGTAGTTACTTGATTAGCAGATACTTCTTTGATATTAATTAATCTGTGGATAGAAGGGAGAATAAGAAAAAGTTTTTAAATTTATGACTCGAGAAGCAAAGGTATGATTTACTCTAGTCACAGAGCTGGAGTTAAACTCCGAATCCTCTTCCAGGGCCAGTGCAGTTCCCATGCGTTAATTCTTTCACTCCCTATAAGTCATGAACTACCCCATGGCCATGGTTGGAAGAATACGTGTTTGTAGATTCTTGGGACATTTTATACAAATGATACAATAACTTCAGCTTTTATGTCATTACTCAGAAGAGGTATAAATGTCCCCACATGAAACATGAGTCTAAATTAGACTGTGGGGCATGGCAATCATGAACCCTAAAAGTACAGCTGAATTAGTCTCTTTTACTCTAGCATGGTACCTGGATCTTTTTTGAACCTTGCATCACATCACCGGGTTCCCGTTAGTAGACTGCCTTTGATTTTACACAGAAAAATCTGATGACTGTACTTATAGTTTTAGCTCAATGGGCAGTTTTTCTTTTGGATTTTCAGCATTTAACTTTTATGAACGAAATAATTACCTTTGTTTTCAGACCCAAGATAGCATTTAACAGATTCTTATGACCAGTGGTTTAACACTTCAGGCACTAAAGGATACCATATATGAATACTTCCTGGTTTTAAATTTTAATGTGAATTTCTTTTTTTGTCTTGCATGTGAAAACATTTTCTGTTGAGGGATGAGCCTGTTGGTCCTTGCCTAAGATCTTTCCACAGTCATCCCATCCAGTCATTATAGGTTATTAACCTGGGCTGGGGGTGTAGCTCAGTGGTAGAGTACTTGCCTGGCATGCACAAGACCATGAATTCTATCCACAGCACAGCAGGGAGACAGATGGGTTGAGTGGTTGTTAACCTGGCCAAATAATTATTAAGAAAAATGAGATTTGGTGGTGGATGTAATCCATAAACAATAAAAATACTTGTTTTCTTTCAACAAAAGAAAGCTGAATATGGCGTATTCATTTAACTAACATTTACCTACTGTGTGCAGAGGTTATTTGAGGAACTGGAAATCAAATCACCAAAGCAAAAACAAAAGCTCATCTCTTATGGAGCTTTATCCTATTAAAAAGAAGAGTAAAGGATATAATAGATATTATATAACATATTATATATTTATATTATAAGTTATTTAGCATGTTATTAAAAAAACTGTTTTGAGGAGGAGTATCATTGTGACTGAGGAGTGTCATTAAGGAAGATTCCATTGAAAAAGTGATTTTGTAGTGAAGACTTCAAGGCAGTTAGGGCCTTTTCACAACGCAGACATGCAACGTACAAGCGTTTCAGGAGAGAGGATAGTCACTGCAGAAGCTCCAGTTAAGGAATAAACAGTGCAAAGCCAGTATGGTTGTGGTAGAGAAGTAAGTAAAGAGGGGAGGATACAGCCACACCTTGATGGCCTAGCAGACCCTTCTTTTTTTTTTTTTAGCAGACCCTTCTAATAATTTGGGCTTTTATTCTAAGAGAAAGATGTGTGATTTGGAAAATTTTGAAGAGACGAATAAAATGATGTAATTTACATCTGAACAGGATTCCTGTGGCTCTGCTAAGAATAGGTGTAGTATGGTAAGGGAAGACACAAGACCAGTCAGGACACTATTGCAGAGGTATTTGTGAGAGATGGTGTTGGCTTGGACCAGAGGGCCAGGAGGGGAGCGTGAGAAGGGATCAGCTGGACAGGAAGGAGAGCTTGAGGAGTAGGATGTCTCCTTAGAATGGGGCCTGAGCAGCTGGGTAAACCGTAGTGCTGTTTAACGATCTGGGGAAGCCTGAGGAAGGCGCGGACTGGGATGATGTGATAACCCTGTTGCTCACTTTTGAAATACTTCATGTTCATTAACTTAAAATAAGGTACAATTGTAACCTTCTGAATTAAAAGCTTAGCACTTCAAATGTCGAGATGCATGCATGCCAGTGTGAGGATTACTGTGTCGAGTCTCTACAGGGAAATCATTGTATTTTTTAAATGCTGAGTTAGTTTTCCACCACAGTTCCTTTCTGCTCTCTGTGTATGTGAGGACATCCTGTGTAGGGCATTGTTAATCATGTTTTATGATCATATACCTGCTGATTGGGCTGGAAAGTTAAAAGGACAATGTGATCGCATACACCAGTGGAGGGAAGTACATACTATGAGCAAGATGAGGTCTGTTTTATCTAAGTTCACCTTTCATCGTGGAACAAGACCCTTTCAGTGAGCTATTCTGCTCAACCTCCTGAAGAGGGCTGACTTGCAGTCATGCACATTTGCACGGAGTAAGTTAGGCAAGGTCTTTGGATGTTGGATTTTAAATCTTCACCTTTCCGTCATCATTGGGGATATTTTGAGAGATACTCTATAAAGTGCTAAGCTTTGCCATCTCATACAGCAGACATTTACATGAATCTTCCCCATTCAGAAAGATACTCCTGAGGGGCAAAATACATCTACACACTGTTCATGCTTCATTAGTACAGTAGACTCTTAAATATTTTTAAGTGATTTATGTGTCAGAAAATCCTTCATATGCGCTGTGAGACAACTGAAATGAATTCCGTTTGAATTTCCGAGTTCTAAGTGAGCACCAAGTGTTTAAACCTTTTCACAAATTAAGTCCTGCGACCCATGTCATAGATTACAAGGTAGCCACTGAGGTGAGGACCTCCACATGACTTAATTCCATGATGTAAAGCAAGAGGAAACAGTGTCCTACCAGGAATTATTTTCAGCACTTGTTTTTGTGCAGTATGTATTTAGGTGTAAGTGTGTACCATGCCTCAGAAGTGGGATCTTAGGGAATTAATTACGGAAATCTATAGTGCTCTGCTCAACATGTTTTTCGATAGAAGGGCTTGAACGAGCTTTTTAACCTTGGTTTCAGTATAGTCATCACCTCCACCAGTGAAAAAAACAATTACTCATGCCTCCTCTTTGTTCATACCCCTTAGTCCTGGGAGATAGTAGCAGACCCGCGGCCTGATCAGTTCTAGAACAAGTAGGACCTCTGGTTCTCATTTAGAGATGCTATTCTTACCATTCACTTATTAGTCTGAGGACTAAGGAAGACCAAGTAGCCTTTAGGATTCTGTTAGATCTTGGTAACCTTGCTCTAGGAAAACACAAGCCAGGGCTGGCATTTAGCTCAGTGGTACCATGCCTGCTGTGCAAGCTCAAGGTCCCGAGTTTGCTCTCTGGTAGCAGAAGAAGAAGAAAAAATAAGAAAGACAAGCCTGACATGCCCAGGCGATACTTCTGGCCACTGGGCCCTTCATCGGCAGCCTTCCATTTGCATTGTGAGGGAAAGGACCAGAAGGAATGTCTGCTGTTTTCTTACTGAAGTCCTTCTCTCAGCAGTAGCAGGGGACTGCTCAACTTGGAGCAGGAGAAGGGAGAAGCAAATGTCAAATATTAAAGCTGTGGGTCCCAAGGAAATCTAAGCACCCTTCATGTTTATGCAGACATACTTGGAGTCAAGCATGGAAGCCAACTCTCTGCAAGGTGAATCAAAGAGGGATACTGAATTGAAGCTCACTGACTGCAGGAGACTTTCATGTCTGTCTTCCAAAGTCAGCAGGAGTTGTACTAAATCCTGGCCTGTGACGATGCCCGTGTGAGCTCTTTGTTTACTACATACCTCCTCCATGTGTTCGCACATGTCTCCTGCAGCTCTTCCCCAGACACAGCTACCAGTCCTTCACGGCCCACTTCTATCCTCTGCCTTACCTGACTCCTGATTATAAGTAATACACTCGTCTCTTTAGCATGCCTCTCCTTCAGTTCTTGTGACTGACTGTCATGTGGATTTATGGACATCACACAGCTATCTTTTTAAGATTCCCTTTAGAGCAGACAGCAGTCCTTTTCTCATCTTTATACCCAAGCCCACCATACACTCCACACTTACCCTCCAATCTATGGGACACAGAATTCACATCAGTGGTGAGTAACAGGTAAAGTTTCAAGTCTGAACTGTTGGAAAGATTTAAGGAGTGAAAGTAATGAAGACTAATTAAGTTATGTACACCTACCCACACTCAATATGCATGTATAAATATGCATGTATAAATCTTTCGATTGCACAGTTCACACCGTAGAAAGGAGAAGAGAAGAGTCATCCATTATACATTAACACAGCTAACAGACATTCTCCCACTTCCAGGCTCCAGTTTTTAGTGAATTATCCCCCCATAAAAATCTCTTTAGATCCACATTCAGAATTAACATCTGTGGGTAAATCATTAAACCTGAGGAAGTCTATAGGGTTTCACTCCTGAGTACTGAAGAAAATTTCCCTAGATTGAGTTGTACCAGAGATTTAAATTTTAAAAAAACAATAATAATTACTGCCCTTAATTTTCCTTTTTCCAATGTAATTTCTCCATGGAGATTTCTCTTACAGTTCTTAAAGTTCCATTTAAACTCACTTTTTTAGAGACATAGGCTGAGCTTACACACTTTGGAGGAAGTTGCACTGCCAAGAACTGGGAGCCCGTTGCTGAAACGGCATCTGTCTCAGGGAACAGTGACATGGCTTCCTGTGCTTTCGTTATGTAGGAGAAAGCCACATGGCAAGAGGTGGAGTCCACATTTACAGCCGTTCTCCTTTTTCTGCTGTAAAAGCAGGCAAGGGCGTTTAGGTCTGCAGAAACCAACTCAGCCCCAAACCCTTAGACAAACTAGGTTCCCTTTCCGTATGTGGATAGAGTATTCCCCAGGATCGACTTGAGCTCCAGAGTGTGTCATAAAAGAGAAACACACAAACATACATTTTGGATCTTGAACTTAGCATTCTTCCTTTTTGTTTCCACTTCCTGCTCTTTCATGACTCCTTCACAGGAGGGAATGTGGATTTAGCCTGCAGGATCCAGTTTCAGGTCCCATGGGATCTCTTCTGTCTGTGCTGTTGCCCTTGGAAGGTCAGTCAGCACCCAAGCCCTACTGTAAACAGTGCTGCAGAGAGCTCCACTCCGAAGTATTTGCTGAGTAAGAACATACCTAAGAGCCAGTCCACTGTTGAAATCATTTCTTTCGTCTTCCCCAAACATAGGAGAGAACACAGGGCAGAAGAGATGAATTGTCCTCATTGTTCTCTCAGGTATAGTCATCTGCAACAGAGGTTTCCCCCAAAATTGAGTTCTATTTTTTTACTTTAGCAGTGATGTCATTTATGGTGTCTCCCAAGAATCCTCTTGTCATAGGACAGTAGTTCATCTGTCCTTTTGGATAAAGAGAAAAAAATTGATTTGCCTAGATTCGTGTGCTAGCTTAACTAAGAGAATTTGAATTCAAATCCTGGAATGTGCCTCTTAGTGGAAGGTCTGCTGGCCTCCCACTGGCCTTGGAGATATAAATCAAAAATGTATTGTTCCCAGTAATATGTTTCTTCCTTTAGCATTTTACCTGTTAATTCTACATAGTATCAAAGCCCCATGGTTCACCCTAGTAAAAGCTTGATACTGTTTTAAAGTCATTTTGTATAAGAATATAAACAGCTAGAAGACTTGTATTCACTTCATGATTTATTTTATTACCTTTTATAAAAGATAGACTATGTTTTACTAGAAAAATAAATACCATAAAATAATACTGTGGAGAAACTTAAATTATAATAAAATGAAACATTTATGTTTAGAGTTGCCTGTTTACAAAACAAATTCAGTTTATAACTGCATAATTTTGAGTGCACTTGACCAGAGAAGTAGAGACACATACTACCAAAGGTGATTCGTATGTGTTAAAAGAATGATGGTGTCTGCGCTTTCTTCTCAGGTACCTTGTATTTAACTGAATGTGTCAGAAGCTTCCTGTAAGGTAGCTTTTCTAACAATGGAGAAGGTAGAGTCTAATCAAAGCCTGTTAAAGCAGTGTGAGGGGGACAGCTTTAGAATATTCCACTGTTCTGTCTGCGACCACACCACCCTCAACACGCATCATCTCCTCTGACCTCTGATGCTAAGCCGTGTGGGGCCTGGTTAGTACTTGAGTGAGAGAACATGGCATTGTTTACAAAGAGACTGCTTTTGTAACATCTGTTTGCTTTGCCTTCAAATTCAAATCCTCCCTCCCATTACCTATCGGTGTATTCCCTATGTTTTATGGAGAAAGTATGTTCGAGGACAGGAAGTTTGGGGGGGGCAGAGTGAGGCAAGACTTGACAGCTCGGGGCTTGTGAGACCGCACAGCGAAGGGTCCATTAGTCGATTTTCACTTTGTAGGACTATGGATTCACACTATTAAATGTCTTTGGAGGTGGTGCAGAATAGGCTGTTAAGCTAATTTCTTATTCTAGATTTCTTAGGTCTTTACTATGCTGAGCAAATTAATTTGAATGAATTGCTATTTTCTTCTGAAGCACTGGTAGAAGTGAACTCTGTTGCCTCTGGCCGTGTGTGTGTGTGTGTGTGTGTGTGTGTGTGTGTGCATGCACTCATAAAATCAGGCAGCTACACAAATGTTCCTGTGTTTTTTCTTTGAGAGGGAATCTCATTGAGTCAGCCAGACTGGCCCCATATATAGCAATCTTTTGCCTCCTTTCCTGATTGGCTGGTCCTAATCACTGTTATTAGCCAGCTGATTATACTGGAGATGCAGAGATGGCCATAGCCGAGAGGCCTGGTTAAAAGATTACACTGGGGGTCCGCGACTTTAGCTCAGTGGTACTGGCACTTGCCTTGCAAGCCCAAGGTCCCAGGATCGATGCCCAGTAACCACATACAGCAATGCTGGATATAGTGACTCACTCCTACCAGCAGTCAATACCACATACCACAGTGCCAGGCATGGTAGCTCACGCCTGTAATGCTAGCACTCGGGAGGCAGAGGCAGGAGGATTGCTGAGCTGAGTTCAAGGCTGAGTTCAGAACCAGCCTGAACTACAAAGTGAGACCCTGTCTCAAAAAAAAAAATGTTAGAAGTTCTTAAGAAATTAGTTTACTCTGAAAAACTGTCTCACCACGGGATAAACTACACCTTTATCCCTCAGGAGACTATACTTTGACAAGGCTTATTAAATATTTTTGTTTTCTAGAACACCCCTGTAACATAGGTCCACACCAACAGCCCAGTTCATGTAGATGCTGTAAGCACAGGAAAAGATACTGGTGTGTACAACCTCACTCCAGTTGCAGGACTGGAAATACCTTCCTTTGCACTTTCATAGTTAGTTGGTGTTCACATTGTAGTCTGTTGATTCTAAGAAACACCACACTGCCAAGGCTTGAATGAGTTGTTAAGTGCATGGCCAGCAAGTATAAAACATTATACATAGGAAGAAACATTTCCATTTTCACTTGGGACCTTATTATCTAAAATATTTCATTTAAATCTTGTATTTCCTTTCCTAAAAAATAAAATAAAAACATACTTCTGAAGGTCAGTCTGAGCCACGCAGCCTACTTGTTCTTGCACCAGCAGAAGTCAATAGAAATATGCCTAGAAAACAGGACTTTGTCCTGTCCAGGTGTGTCACATTTCCTCCTTCTTTTTTTTTTTTTTTTTTTGCTTCTTAAATGCACACATGTTCAACTCTGCCAAGAAATCAAGTAATATTTTTCAATGTGTGCAACTTTCGTTCCCATGTGTAACATGTTAACTTTGCCTTCAAATTCAAATTCTCCCTCCCATTACGAGTGACCTTATACTGTGATCCAACGAACACTTAGGTCATTCTGAACCTCACTGCCCTGTTAGACAACCAGAAAAAGTAATTTAAATACCAGGCTACTGGACTTTCTATTATTAGCCTAGTACTTTTGCAGAAATCACACTAGCACTCTCAGTCTATTTTTAATTGTTAGACCAAGAGTTCTTAATCTGAAAACATTTAGTTTTTATTTGATCACTTGATGTTGCCTCCTTGCAAGGTAATAACCTAATAACCTCTTACTCCTCCTTTTGCACCTCTAATTCTCTCTGTGGAGAAATATTGGCCCCAGTTTCATGAGCTGGAGGGAAGGATATTCCTCTAATGCACAGGGCTTGCTTCAGGAGGGTCCAGGTTTAAGGCTTTGTGCAAAGACTACTTTTAGTATCAAGGTTTTATGCACACCATATCTTATCAGTTGCCTAAAGATCTTTTTGTACTACATACGTTTAAAAAGATGAGGCCAAGGGCCGGGGAGTCAGCTCAGTGGTTCCAGCACCTATCTTGCAAGTGCAAGGACCTGGGTTTCATTCCCCCGGTAACCACATAACAATACTGGATGTGGAGACTCACCCCAGCAGCAATCATCACCACATACCACAGTGCCGGGCGTGGTGGTTCACGCCTGTAATCCCAGCACTCAGGAGGCAGAGGCAGCATTGCTGTGATGTGAGTTCAAGGCTGAGCTTAGGGCCAGCCTGAACCACAAAAGTGAGACCCTGTCTCAAAAAAAAAAAAGATGAGGCCAATTAAATTTTTTACAGTAGAAAAAGGATGGGAGAGAAGCAGAAGAGATGCAAAGATTGGGGGAGGAAAATAACTTCAGAAAACTCAGAATCTCAGTAGGTTACTCTCTTACTGGTTTGTCCTCTGATTTGGTAACGTTAAATTTTACACAGCACGCGTCAAGGTGAGAAATGCTTTCCTCAGCATCACCGTCGTCATCATTTGCTCTCTGCTTTTAATAGTCGGGCATATTTATATCCCAATTAAGAATTGTCTCCAAGGAATGTGATGTTCTTTGTAGTAAATTATAGTCAGTTGGGTGTACAGACTTGTTTGCGGTCATGACTGTTTTAATGTTCTCGTGCTTAGTTCCTCATCCTTAACTGCACATCAGATGGTGAAAACAGAAATGGAGGCAAATCAGCATCCCTGGGCCCCGTGCAAGCAAATCCGGAGAAAGAAGACAGCCTCCACTGCTCACAGCTTCTTTCCAGCACCCTTCCATGGACGCATGCACGTGCACCAGCCTCTGTCTGTCAAATGCCACGAATGAGAATTCCTGTCCTTGCAGCTCCTCCCACTTCATTATTCTTTCTGGCCCCCACCTTCTCCTGTCTCCTAGTTAGGGGCAACACTCTCTTTATCTAGAAGCCAGGAAGCTTTGTGTTAAGACAGACCTGGATCAGATTCCACGTCTGCTCTTTTTTTTTTTTTTTTTTTTTGAGACAGGGTCTTGCTTTGTAGTTCAGGCTGGCCCTGAGCTCAGCCTCCAACTCACATAACAGCAATCCTCCTGAGTGCTGGGATTACAGGCGTGAGCCACCATGCCCGGCACTGTTATGTGGTGCTGATTGCTGGGCGTGAGTCTCCATACGCAGTATATTATGTGGTTACCGGGGATCGAACCCCGGTCCTTGCGCTTGCAAGACAGGTGCCAGAACCACTGAGCTAACTCCCCGGCCCCTATGTCTGCTCTTTACTTACTCTTATACTGTAGACGAATTGCTGAAATTTCCCAGTGCTCCATGTCTCTTATATACAAAATGAGGATTAATAATACCTCACAAGGTTTTTATGACGGAATAAGTGGAAGGAAAAAAATAAGCACTTGATAAATATTGGCTCCCTTCTTTGCAGTTCCCTCTTTCATAGGCTTACATGTTCTCCAAAACTTGGGTTCTGCAGCTGGTCTCTCAAGCACTTGCTTGGCACAGCATGCTGCCGCCATATTGCATCTTTTGTATTTATAGTCTTCCCAAGTTGCTTATAAGTTC
>PVIR01008061.1:0-58191 GCA_004026965.1 Petromus typicus
GACCTCCTCGTGACAGGTGAGGTCAACAGCTTGCCTTCTGATATCCCACATGAGCCTTTTAAAAATGCTGTTTGTTTATTTTTGCATTTCTGCTGTGCATGCGGCTACCCCTGTAGCATGTGACTGCAGTCTCTGGACGGTTCTGAACTTTAAGGAATCACCAGTCGAATCCTCTGATTTCCTTCCTTTTTTTTCCCCTCCCTCCTCTTCCTTTTGGCTTGTAATTAGCCATTTTTCCTCCTGGTTTTGAAGGCTGCTTATTTGAAATTCATCAGTGAGTGGGTCCCCTGAGAATTACTCTCAATTACCAATTGAAGACTAATTGTGCTGTGATGGCTGTTGCCTCTGCCATAATCACTTCCCAGATTAACTCTTGCTTCTTATGGACGCTAAGCGAGGGCTTTGCAAGGAGCGGAGGCCCCTAGTGGGACACGCCACGCCGCCACTGGTACTTGTGGAGTTGCACCTATGTATGGCTGGTATTATTTTCAAGTTGTTCTTTTTTTAAATTCAAACTCTGGATTACTTAAAAAAATCTAAAGGTAAAATTTGCTTAGTGGATGAAAGCACAAATTTTTGCTTTTATGACAAATTGATCACGTAACATTATTTTCACCCCCACTTATTGCTAATCTGATGTTCAGAAAAAAAGTTCCTGAAAAGCTTTAATCACCACTCTCCACCCACACACACCATTTTGATACATTGCCTTGATGTATTTGTTCATGGGCCACCCCTTTTACCCTGGGGCACCACTCTTACCCTGGGGCCAGGAGGATTGGAGGTTCCCTTTGGACCAGAACGCATCAGACCATCTCTTGTGCATTTGTTTGACTGCCCATGAAAGTCAAGGCCATTGCCCTGAGTTGCATCCTCTCCCCATTTTTTATTTTGAGACATGGTCCTGTTAAGTTCCCCACATTGAGCTGAAACTTGCAGTCCTCCTGCCTCAGCCTCCCAGAGTGCCTGGAATTTCAGGTGTGCACCATTATGGTCGGTTCCATCTCCTGCATTGCCCCAGGAACAATTAGGTGGTGAGCAACAAGCTGTAGGTTACTCATTGGAAATTAACCCCAGAGGGTATCGAGATAAAGGCTGTGGCCACTGAGGGAGGGTGGCCACTCCCTGGTGTTGGCCAGGGACCCCCACATGGCATCTTCAGAACACTCCATCCAGGAATCAAGCAGCTGATTTGTACACGTTTGGCATCGGCTTAAGCCGAAGTCTGGACTTTAAGAATACATTGTTAATTTTCTAGCAAAATATGGCTGTAGGATTGTATACAGAAATCAAAGAGTAATGTAGAAGATGTATAGTGTTTCTTCAACCTAATCAAATGATAATGATACAAAGAGCCACCAGTTGACTTTCCCCAAAAGACAGACGGGAACCAAGCTCACTGGGTGGGCCGTTTCTGCCTGAGCCTGTGGTCATCGCGCAGGCAGTGGCTAACGGCCCAGGGAGACCCGCCAGACAGCGCACAGAGGAAATGCAGCCTCCGACTCGCAGGTTAGGGGTCCGGGTCTGACAGTGCTATACCTCCTAGTGAAGCCCTGACTCCAGGTCTCGGTCTGCCCTGCGAGTTCCCTGCCTTCCTGTCATCGGGCATTATTTTTAAGTCCAGCTTCTGCAAAGTGTCCTCCGTGGAGGTCTCAGTCCCCTCCATGTGGAACTCCGCTGCTCTCAGTCCCAGGTCTTTTCTAAGGCCCTGAAGTGACAGTTGTGAAGAACTATCTTTGGGTCTTTCTTTTTTTTGGTAGCAAGGATTGAACTCGTGACCTTGTGCTTCTGAGTCAGGAACCGGAACCACTGAGCTACATCACTAGTCCTTTATCTTTGGTTCTTATTTCAAATATCGTCCTACCTTTGGGGCATTCCCTGAGAATTTTGGTTCAGGCTGGAGGTTTCCCATCTCTCACCCCAAAGAGAAGATTAATTCAGATGGAAGGGTTACGTCTCAGAGCTGCCACTGCCTGGCTTTGACAACCACCCTGAACGGGCCGCACGCCGGCAATGCACCAGAGTAACTCCCCTCCATCTGCTGCCACCTCGGCAACAGTGACAAATGTCTTGTCTGCTTTTTTCCAAAAGTAAACTTTCTTGCCATGTTGTGTGTAAACTGTTTGTAAACTACCTGCCTGACTTGGTAATCTGGGAGGCTGAGACAGGAGGGCTGCACATTTAAGTGCAGTCGGGCAACTTAGTGACTTAGTGAGATGCTGTCTCAAAAAAAAAAAAAGAAACAAAAGAAAAGAAAAGGCTAGGAATGTAGCTGAGTGTAAAACCCTAGGCCCGGTCCCTGTACTGAGAGGGGTGCGTGGGGAACTCACCCACAGTTTCACACCTAGAGACAAAGATTTTTAACATACGATCTATTAACTTGCAATCTTTTCTTTTTACGGAGTGTATTTTTTCCTCTAAAATACTAGACTGCATTCCCTGAATTATTAGAGATGTAGTTTTAATTTAACAATATATTATTTATATTTCCTCCTGTTATATAAATTTATAAATACATTTGGTATAACTATTATTTATATAGTGACTATATTAATATGTTAATAATCATAATGTTAACATACAATCTTATTTGTATGCTTGTAAATATGTTCAGTGAATGCATGATAGAACCCATTGTATGTATGGTAGTTTACTTAACACAAACTGTTGTTATTATCAATTTTTTTTTTTTGAGATAGGGTCTCACTTTGTGGTTCAGGCTGGCCCTGAGCTCAGCCTCAAACTCACATCACAGCAATCCTCCTGCTCTGCCTCCCGAGTGCTGGGATTACAGGCGTGAGCCACCACACCCAGCACTGTGGTATGTGGTACTGGTTGCTGCTGGGCGTGAGTCTCGATGCCCAGTATGGTATATGGTTACTGGGGATCAAACCTGGGTCCCTGCACTTGCAAGACAGGTGCCGGAACCACTGAGCCAAATCTCTGGCCCCAAACTGTTATTATTGATGCTATAACCAATACTTTGTGCATAACACTTAGAGTGTGAGGCAAGTATCTTTACAATCAGCTCTCAGAAGGGGGAGAATTTGCTGAAAGGGCAGCAACCTTTTTAAGACTTCTCAGTGCTATTGCTAAATTTCCCTGAGCTTTCCAAAGGGAGGTTCAGAAAATTCTTACGGCAACCACAGAGGTCTTGCTGAACCCAAGAAAGGCTTTTCCCCGAGCTAATTTGAAACTGAACAGACATAAACACTTTTATATACTCAAATATGGCTCACCAGTGAGCATGCTCCTCTCCTGAAGGTAAATTACAGCCAGCCAATCTACCCACTGAGGAAGTGCTGGTGTGACTGCAAGGTCTCCCGAGCCATCTTCCAATGTTAAAAACTGATTTTTTTAAGTTTATGCCAATCTGCATTAAAAACAATTCTTTCCTTGTTACCTAAGTAACTGGAGAATGAGTGTTTTACCAGTGTTGTATGAAATCAGTTCTAGATGAAAATGTTCGTTCCGTATCCATGATAGAGGTGTAATCTCTCCTTTTTCAACAAACACAGTTTTCAGCTGCGATTCTTTCAGACTGACAGGCGATGTCATCTGCTGTTACTGGAGAAATAAAGGCTCCCTCTCAGCTCCGTAGTGTTACACGCTGATGAAAGGAAGCACCAGAATTTGCTAACAAATAACTCTACCTGCAGCTCGTTATGATTTCCCATCATTCTGCCACCCACACAGACAAGTCTGGCCTGACCAGAGCCATTTGGATTCCCACTTCAAAGAACCTTTGTTGAATGGCCAGTTTCTTCCCAAGAGCCTTGGAAACAACTATGAAAGATGCGCATATTTCATGCGCAGTGGCATTGTGCCAGCCTGCTCCTGTGAGCATGGCCGGGGAGATGATGCTGGCCAGGGTGGGGGTGGGGGGTGGGGGGCGTGACGCATGTTCACAAGGCGCCCGGTTCCCTGTGAGGGGTGCTGAGTCCCCTGTTAACAGCAGGCCAGCGGCAACTCTGAGAGAAGCAAGCACACTGAAATACTGTCACCAGGCTCCTTTCCTAGGGCATAGTTTTCCTCCAGCTCAGGGATGAGAGGTTTTCCTCTGGCGATATGATTCACACGAAAGACTCCAGATTAAAAAAGTATATTGTACTAGGAGAGGAAGGAGTTATGGACAGATATGCAGTCCATTCAGGAACATGCAAATGTATGTTTCTGCATCCTTACCCCTACCTCAAATTAGCTGTGTGTCCCCAAAAAATAGAAGAACAGGAAGGCCACCGATCCTTCTGTGTGTGCAAAGGGGGGATGGTGTGCCTCCAAAGGCTCTTAGGGCTTGGGTTGTGATCATCAGATGCACAAACGGGCTTTGCACCAAGTGGATGATTCCTTCACTCATTTGTCTCGATTGATAATTAGAACTGACAGAGAACAGATCGACAGAAATCACGAGGTCAACAACATCTGGGACTCAGTTTAATGAGATACCCCAAAACCTCTTTAGTGGTAATTGCATTGCAAGCACCAAATAGCTTTCACAGTTGTTTTTGCAAATGAAACAAATTAGCACCCAAGATCTGAAAAGTAGATGACTGGAAAAACATGGGGGAATTGAGCAGGGCCCTGCGTAGCTTGGCCAAATATATATATTAACCCAGATACACTCTGGCATATAATTTGAGGACTTCTTGCAGCAAAAAGTTAAGACTCTGAATCCTACTACTGTGTGTACTTGGAATTCCCAGGAGGGCAAGCTCAGCTATGAGGCAGTTTTCTTCTTTCCCCACAGAATCCCTTACCAATTTCACAGAAATACCTTGAGAATTATTAAATATTCAAGATGCTTAAAATCTGCAGCTCAAATCCCTTTCCTTATTAGGAAATGTAGATGCTGCACAAACAATTGGAAGGTTTTATAGGTGTTCAGTTATTCCCAAAGGGTTCCAGAAAGCTATAATAAAATGGAACAATTGCATATCTTCTTGGATCTAAGCTTAGCTAGGAAGATAAAAGAAGACGTTTTCAAAGTAATGAGCTCTTATTTTGGTCTGTTTCCTTATTTAGCCACCTCTGCCTGAGTTGAATGTGAAGTCAGAAATGATGGTTGTTGTACAAATCCTGCAGAGGGAAATTTCGAACAAGTACGCCCAGATGGAGCAGGAAGGCTTCATTCCTTAAAAAGAGTCATCAAATGTGCAATAATGGAAAAGTGATGTTTTTGTTGATAGAGAAGTGCCATCTTGCCATTTGTTTAGCTCTTTTTCTTTCCCCTGGGACTTTTCTGGCAAAGATACAGCATAGGAGAAAGGTGGTTCCCATCCTTGCAACACTTGTTTGTCCTACTGTTTGGCAGTGAGCCCATTCTGCCTGCACGTGACCACTGCTGCCTGCTAAACTTAGAAGGTCCCCAATCCGTGTGTTAACAGGAACTCATCTTTTGAAAACACATGTCACTGGCAAAGCTTTCTGCATATGGCAGTGAACCAGAGTCTGACAGAAAGATGCAGCTGGACCCTAGATGCTCGAAGGGCCTTGGAGATGCACTTGGAACCTCCCAGCATGCTGTGAAGGCTGCTGAAAGGAAACAAGTTAGAGCAACTCACTTGCAAAACAGCAAATCCTGCTCTCTGTCCTCTAAAACTCTCTAGCAAAACTGATGGAACAATTTTAGATGACTACATCTTAAGCTCCTTACCTTTTACCTATAGGGAATCTGTAGAAAATTAACAGCATATTGAAACATAATTATCAAGCCACCTTGGTGACAGTTCCAGCTGCTTTGCCAGCAATGGCAGGAAGTGAGTAATAACATCCACCTATTTCTGCAAAACTTTCCCAAAGAGATCTGAGGGCTTGGGATCATTCTAGGGAAGAACAGAAATGCACAAACCATATTCAGGCTTTTCAACCACGTTCTTCTCCAAGAGTGACGGTGTTTGACTTTAAGGGAAATCAAATTAAAGTTAAAAAAAATCTGGAGCAGTGTTCAGTCAAAAATACATCACTGACAGGGTTTGAGGCAACACTGAAGGCAGCTGGGAGGGGAGGGAAAAAGGCTCTGTGACTTCCTGTGTGGGTATCCCAGTCCTCTTAGTCTTACACCTAATACCAGCAGAGTTCCCCACACAAATCCAAATTTCCCTTGTGCCTTCTGGATCTAGTAGGTGAAGTGACTTCTATAAGAAGGGAGCAATCACCTTGATATGAAATAGCAAATGACAATCATCACATGGTCTTTGAAGTAGTGTAGTTAGAAATGACCCGTCTTCTAACACTCAGTGGCCTCCTGCTTTGCTAGACAGGGCTGGGGACATGCTGGGCAAATTCATTCTGCCCCTGTGTTTGCAGAGCCTGTGAGATAAGAGCAGCTTTCACCTTGTTTAATAGCTGAAAACATCAGAAGAATCATCATTCGGTAGCTTGGGAAAATTGTAGAAAATTCAAATTTCAGCATCTATAAAGACGGTGTTGTTGGCATGCAGTCACACCTCTTCATTTCCAAATTGACATGGCCTCCTCAGATGAGTAGTTGTAATAGAGATGTTATGACCAGCAAAGCCTGAGATGTTTACTGCCAGACTTGAAACAGGAAAAAAACCCGACCTAGAGGAGAGAATTGGAAGGGCTGCAAAGCATGTATGCTTTCCAGGGAATTGAGCCACATGTTTGGAAACAAGAAGACTCCACCTTTCTTCTAACAATTTAGGAGGTTTTTAATTAGCCATTAATAGGTCATATATTCCCAGGCTGATTCCAGACCCCCTGTTCCTAGCCTCTGTCTCTGTGGCCACCCTGGTGTAAAAGTGGTAGATGATCCAGTTTGGTTAGTCAGATTGCTGTCATTTGAATTGTTAATAATTGTCTGATAAGTCATTTGTGGTACCAAGCTCCCAATGTTCTTAATCCAGGTTAAATAGTTCATTTAATAGCATGCTAAAGAATCCCAGTGGACCCAAATAATTATAATTTTTAAAAAAGAAATCAAACACAGGTGTGGAATATTCCAAAGAGATAGCTCAGTAATGAGAAGCAATATGAGAATCTAGAATCTATAAACAATTGCCTTCCTGCCTCATGTTCTGCTCATTTATAATATACCAGGCGGAGATTTTAAATGAAATGGCTTACCCTATGGGGAATCCATCGAATTTAAGAAGTCCTTTTATCTTATCAAATTCATGATCTCAAAAGCAGAGTAAAAAATAAAGTATTCTGCATTGCACAGTATGTACCACATCTTGTTAACTGATGTAGGTATTTTTTTTCTTAAAAAATCTATTATGGTATTACAATTTGTTTCAAGAAAAGTTTAACATATCTTTCAGTGAGCAAGCCTTGAAATATTAGAAGTAATGTGCAATTCAAATCTTTGTCAGCATTGGAGTGGTCGGAGGCCGATGATTTAGAAAGAAAAATAACAAATATTACAGCTTCAAAAGATAACCCCATAGACTGGTACAATTAGGTGAGAAGGGATGGTCTTAGTGGATATTGTAACTGTAATAGCACAATTCCCAAGCATTCGCTAGCACATCCACAGGTCTCTGTCTTGCAAACGCTGTATTCCAGGACAAATTCCTGAATGTGTGGGTTTGTTATTAACTTAGGTTTGAATTAGAATTCCCTATCTTACAGCTTGGAGCGAAACTCTGTTTACAAAACAGTATTTACACTTGACTAATTTTGCAGATCAAACTAATTAAATCAATTAAACTGGTGATTAACCAAATGAAGGCTGATTGCAAAAATTAGTGGGTTTATTTTGGAGGACTGGAAGTAAGCTAATTACTGCAGTGATTACTTGAACCTGGAGTACTCCAAATGTGGTATAAATTGAAACCTCATAGTGAATTAGACTGGGAATTCATTACAGTTTAAAGCACTGTTAATACTATTCAGTCTGCTCCTCCTTGGGGAAAATTCCCCTCTCTGTGTTTTGTGTACAGATAAACAATTACTTGAATGCTGTGCTTTTTTTTGATACAGCCCAGTAAAGCGAGGGGCACCAAAGGAGACTTGCTTTAAGAATGATACACACCTGTCCCTGTCACCACTCCATGCACATACTGAACACTTGAGGATCTTGCTAAGGGGCAAATTATAATTCAGTATGTTGGGGGCAGAGGTGTGGGAGCATGGGGGAATGGGTGGGGCGCTGGGAGTCCATACCCGTGTGTGTGTGTGTGTGTGTGTGTGTGTGCCTCTGTGTGTTTGCACACGTGCACACACATGCACCCGTGAGCACTTATACAACTGTGCTAAGATTCTGCCCGCCTTTCAGGCTCCCGAGTGACATGCTTCTCCTTGTTGGGTTACACTTGTGGTAGTAAGCACATGCACTGAAGCAGACGGCTAAAGCGTTAGAATTAGAGTTTGACATTTCAGGATGGGATACAGAGACCAAACTACCACGACGGTCCCTGGGTGAATCCTGACCCATTTAGGTAGAAATGCCTTTTCTCTGGGTCTTCTCAAGGCTCTGTGTTAGCAGCACAGTATTTATGTCCGTACAAAATACAGTCTACTAATTGGTTTTTAAAGCATATCATTTTACCAAAATGTGAACACAGCTGAGCATGTGTTCCACACTTTGCTGATTTAAATATCACTGAGCTTTCAGTTCTGTTTTTCCTTAGCTTGAGATTTATGAGATGGTATTTGCCATAATAAAAGAAAGATGTTGGGTTCTTATCAAAGATATAATTAGTGTAGGATGGAGATGTAGGCTTTGTACAAAATTTTGAAGGGAAGCAAGCAGCTATTTTTTTGCAGACAGTCTGGAGGATAAACGCATCTGTAATTTCAGTGTGGCATTCTTATTAGAAATGAGGCGGGAAAGATAATTTTCCCAGTTAATCAGCGAACCTGTCTTGACATTTGGTTTCCTCCGTGTTGCAGGTTCATAGCAACAAACACCTTCTCCCCCCAGGAAACCCCACAACCTTTAGCAATGACTATTCATTGCCATTTGATAAGCACTACCCCCTGGGTGTCGGGGCTCCAGAGTGCAAGTTTGAACAAATTAAGACTACAGACTGTGTTTTAATAGGACAGACTCTCAGGAAAGTAAGGCACATGTGAAGAGTTTCCATCTGGCGAAGGAATAACACTTGCATGGTTACAAAAACAGCCCTCCGTGAGGAACAGATCGCTCAGGGCTTTGATGAGATGCCTGAAGTTAATCAAAATGCGTTGGGTTGCAGCTCTTCCTGAAATGCTTCTTAGATGGTTTTTTTTTCATGCAACAGTATTGGGGAAGCACTTGAATTTCTCCTTGATGCTTGCAGACATTTGCGAGCAGTCAGCTTCCCAGTCTGAATATGAACGAGCATCACGAAGTCTGTAGGTAGAGATGGAGAATACGCAGGAGGCTGAGCAGAGCTGCTGTGGATCCCAGAGGTGGCTTTACATATGAAACACGTGGAATGAGTTTATAGGATTGGCCACTTTAAGGCTTAAAAATAGTAAAAACAAAAACTTCAGGCTGGAACTTTCAGCTGAGTGAGGTTTTGGGAGGGCAAGCTTTGTCGATTTTGTCATGTTCATTTGGTAGAAGGAGTCTGGTAACAAAAATTGATCTTGCAGGGCCGGAGGTGCTGCTCAGTGCCAGAGTTCTCATCCTGCATGTGCAAGACCCTGGGTTTGATTTCCTCGCACTGAAAAATCTTGTCTTATTAAAGGTTAACACAACATTTGTGTTCATTATCAGTTGGCCATTGAAGAACTCCTTACAATGGAAGATATAAAAAATTACCAAGTCATCAATTACGAGAGTCCAACTAGGACTACCATTGTCCATGACTTATCCACTGACCTAGAGTAGCTCCGCCTCTGAGAACTGATACCCGTAATACAAACATACATTCTGGTATCCAGGCTTGCTGTTTGTCACTCTCCTGAATGCAGACACCCTAGTGTCTGTGACAGCATCAAGAAGTGGGCTTGCTGTTTTACCACAACTGTCTTGGGGAAGAATACTCACACAGATAGTCCAGTGCTTCCATCTCTGGTTGGCAAAGCTAATGGAAGCCCAGTGATCAGATATTCAGTGATACCAAGGAGGGCATCTCAGGTGAGATAGTGTGAGCCCTCAGCGCTGGAAGGAGCGCTTTGCCCAAGAAGGCTTCGTGAGGTATAGTCCAAGGGGCACCAGCAGTGCCTGCCAGGTTTCTGTCTGTGGTCTTCTATGGTCCTTCAAAACCTTCTTCCTCTCATAACAGGATGCAGTGATGTTGACTGAGCTGTGTCTTACTAACTATAACCCTATCTATAACCCACCTCCTAAAAATGTACCCCAGATCGCCTTGATCCAATGTTGGATCTTCGTAAACTCAGACTTTTGTTTACTCCTGTGGCTAATCACTCACAGTATACGGACTTTCCCCCAAACTCTTGGGAAGCACTTACCTAGTTGTCAAACTCTGGGTATGATCACATGAATGAAGCACTTTTTATGATTCATATGTAAAGCCAGAGGTTGCAAAACTTTTCTTAGAATAATTTTAATTCCCTTTCCTACCTCTAATGGAGAAGATAACCTGTAGGGTATTAGAATCACTGGTTTCTTTGCATCTATCTGCCTGACAGGTGTCACAGTAGAAGAGTCCAGTCCTAGACATGGGATTTCTGGTCATTCTTCAGTGTGCTGTCCTGTGGATCACCAGCTCCGTGCTATCTTTCCCTACTTCCTTGCAAACATAGACTCAGTTTAGACATCTGCTCTTCAGGGAACATAAGCACAGCGCAAAGTCTTGGCTAGAACAAACCGAGCCTGGTCATCTCATTTCCACTGACAGTGTTGAGTTCAGGGAAGGACTGTGACTGAGCTAGCTCAGCCAGTGTCACTGGAGTAGAAGTTCCACTTGGCGCTTCTGTCATTCGTGCCTCCAGGAGGGAGAAATGGCTCCATTCTTCCCATGGGAGTAACCACGTATATGTGATGGCCCTGGAGGAGAATCAGGTTGAGGTCGAAGCTGATATGTTGATTCTGGCAAAGGGAGAATACACAGCAAGGATCTGTGAGTCTCAGAACAGCGCTGAGCTGGAGGTGCTCCGTGTCTCCTCGGGCTATAACATAGATCCTTTTGATCAAGTCACTGGAATTGGTCTCCACATTGGCCATAGCCGAAAGCAACAGGACAGTTTCTTCTTAACAAAGAGAAATACGTTCTTTTTCTCTTGGAACCCAGAAGTTTTGATTCTTCCCATGTTGGTCTGGATGAGTGATAGAATTTGCAGCTTGCCAGCTGATTGTGTGTCTCTATTTTCCATGTAAGTGGTTGAATAAATGAATCCAGGACTAAGCGCCTACACAAAACTATATCAGTTCTCAATGGCTGTCAGCCTCAATGGCCCCAAAACATTCTGTCACTGGATCACAATTCCTGGGAAAACTTTTCTGTGAAAGCTGAATGGATGGAGCCACTGCTCCCACAAGGAGCAGCATCATCTGATGTGGTGAATCCGGGTAAAGAAGAAATTTATTTGTCTTAGATGTACACTCTACCTCCTCCACCCCAGCTGGGAAGTAATGAAGCTATTTAAGATTTCAACTGGATCACTTTTCAGTACCTCTGCACTTCTGCTGGGTGCAGTGTTGAAAATGCTAAGCCAATTTGCATTTGATTATTTGACTATTTCAGAAAGTATTCATCCAGGAATTAAATTACCATAGAGGATGTCAACATAAAGTAGGTAAAGAGCACACAGCAGATTACATTGTGGGAATCAATGGACATATCCTCAAGTCAGAATTGTGAACATAAATAGCTAAAAAATATAAAGTAACTTACACAGAAATATTTAATAGGAAGAGCATGGCCCTACTTAACCTGGAAATTATGGAAATTCTTTTCTGAGTGTTCTTTGGAGTCTGGTTCATGCAGGTGGTCCATCCACTAACCTGCAGGGACATGGATTATTTTGCCCTTTAAGGTCACACATGATTTCAGGTGTGACAAGAAGCAGAGAGAAATTCTCTTTCCATGAGACTTTGAAGAGGCTGGACATTGGCTCTTGAAACATCTCAAAAAAGGGCTCTGGGCAAATAATGTCAATCAACATCTCAGACACCTGTGAGAATGACTCCGACTTGCTCTGATGCAAGGACCCCAAATGAGACCTCATCTTAAGACAGTGACAGCAAGAGAGAACAGTAATTCTAAAACTCTACCTGGAGACGCTGCTGAGGGAGACATGTTCCTAGAGAGGGACTTCAGTTCTTAAGTAAGCATGGATTTCAGGGAGTTGAGTTTCAGATTTTCTAGGCAGGCTGCTGAGGTGTTTTCTGCAGCTGGACCACATCAGGTTATTTAAATTCTGTGAAGAATTCTAATTGCGTGCATTTCAACACATTTCCTCTACATTATAATTAGACTGTTCCCAAGAAGTAAGCCTTTTGGTTTAAAAATCCATCAGCGCTACATCCTAATAGGCTAGTAGACAGGAGAAGTGAATTCTCAAGGTCCACACTGGGAAGCAAACAGCAGACCCCTTAGCTCCACCTTCGAGCTGGTCTCCAACAGCCTCAGGGATCCCCACAACCCAGTGGTGAGAGTGCTGGCCTGGATACTGGGTGTGAGTTCAGTTCCTGAGCCGGGAAGGCTGTGTTCCCTGGAGAGCTCTAAGCTTCTATGAGGTCTAAAAATGCCATCTATGAAGGTAGGTGAGACTCTTTAGCTCCAAGACTCTTCCAGATCCTTCTTTCTATGATTTCTATAAAATCTTAAAATCTTGTTACATCCCGACTCTTTTACCTTCACACTCCAGTCTCTGAGAAGTGTTTAATAAAAACTCAGGCAAACTTGTTCAGCTTCCTGGCAAACCCTTTCCCATTTGTCCCTCATACAACCCTTACATGCTGACATTACTGTCAACACCTGTCAGATGAGGAAACTGGGCCATGAAGAGAGTCAAGGACTTGCTGGCTGCTGACTGGCATGACCAGAAGCTCATTCTGGCACCCTCCACTACACATGCACACGTATGCATACACGTGCACACACACATCCAAGCCCCAGGCCAACACACTCAATCCTTGGTCAGTCTCCTCTTAAGAAGGCTGTAAAAGAGAAATTTTTGTAGGGATACTACTACTTTGGGATTGCAGGTGAAAAGATTATTTTCTAAACTTCCTATTCTGAAATAATTTTATATTTGCAAAGATAAGACAGAGAGTTCCTGTATACCTGTTGCCTGGCTTGTCCTCAGAAATTAACAGGGGTACAAGACTATTGATTAAACTGTAGACCACCTTGGATTTCATTCATTTGGATTTTAATGATTGTATTAGCATAAGTCAGTAAGTGGAAGCGTGGTCTGAGACATACATTCTCCTGGTCACATCAGATAATTCCACATGCTAGTATGTTCAGCAAGGGCTACTTACCTGTAAGTAATGCCAAAGCATCCGCTCAATGATGGCCAGCCACCACAGGGAACCCCAGGATGACTAAACCCGGGGTCATTGCAAAGAGCAGTAATCCAAAGCCAAAACACTCTGAACTGTCACCCAGACACCAGGTGACCGAGCAAAATCACAAGCAAATCATACTCTTATGGACAAGATTCCCACAGTTACCACCCATCATTTCCTAAGTACAATCCTTTCCTGGAAGATACTGTGGTATTATTCAAAATGTGTCAAAGTGGGCAGGAGATCCCAAGAGTAATTGTGAGTTATGAGGTCATGGGAACCTCATTGCAAACTATTTGCAAAACTTAATTGGGGTAATAAATAAACTAAGCATGTAAATGAGATTGAAGACTGCAGTGTGAATTAGAAGGAGGCCATTAGCCTTCTTCTTGGTCCATAACATGTGCTGAGTTGAACTGTTAATTGAGGGAGTATTAAATTCAGATATCTTACAATTTCACAAGTGAAATAACTTGGATGTAAAATCACATAATAAAAATCCTTTTTGGATAGAGATGAGAACTTTATTTTCTATGATGAGCTAGTTGGGTATTTTTCAAATAGTGGATGCTCTGGGTTCATAGCCCAATCTACCCCTTCTCACTAGTGTGAATTCCTCATAGCTGGTATACCTAGAAATGGAGAAGCCATTAACCAATCGATGAGAACAAACAGGTCTCAGAGCCAAAATAGGTCTGTCCTCTGTTCTTTTTCCTTTTTAAAAAACCAGATGGTCAAAAATCGCTTCAGGCTGACTTTTCTCTTTCAGATATCTAAAGAACAAGTAAAAGAGGCCTCTTGGAGGTAAACATAAATACCAAAAGATGAGAGAAACTGAGTGTTCAAACACCACATCTAATCATCCTGCCTAAGTCAAGTCTTGCTTTTTTTTTTTTTTTTTAAGCAGTTGATTGAATGAATACAAATGCCTTCCTGTTGTCACTTGGGACGCCACTTGATATATCCCATTTTCTAGACTCTAATTATTCCATTTGTAGACATGAATGCCATTTAGATGTGAGCTAATTCAGCATGGTAACTCAATTATATTTGTACCGACTTGGATTTATTAAGCACCAATGGGTCTCAGTGAGACCAGAGGGACCGCAGGTGACTCATCCCCAAGTCCCCCCGATTTGGCCTCTCAGGAGCTCAATTACACACGCCAGCCACGAGCCTGTATTTTAACTGGAATGTTTCGCAATTAAAATGAAAAGATTTCCGTGTTCCTCAGTGCTCAGGGCCCAGCAGGAGGGAAGGACCGGTAACAACATGGACTGAAGTTCTCCTTATGTTGCACATCACCCCCAGGAAAAAGAGCTGCTGCAGGCCCTGGGCTTGGGGCGCCTGTGCTTCTGGAGCCAGTCCTTGACCCATGAGGCTGTGGAGCTTTGCAATGTGCTTCTCATGCAGGGGACTCTGTAAATGTTGATTGAACTAAAGTGCTGAAATTATCTTAGCACTTATATCTGCATCTTTGTCCTGAGAACTGAAAGTCAGATTCTGTAGACCAAATCAGATTTGTAAAAATAGTGTAAAAAATTACACTAACCGTATTTTCAGCCTAAAAAGGTGGCCTGTCTTAAGGAAATGAGGAAAAGGATTTGAACCAGGATGATCCTCCAACAGGCAGCTTTGTAAGTGCCTTACAAAGAGCAAAGAGCAGTAATCCAAAGCCAAAACACTCTGAACTGTCACCCAGACACCAGGTGACCGAGCAAAATCACAAGCAAATCATACTCTTATGGACAAGATTCCCACAGTTACCACCCATCATTTCCTAAGTACAATCCTTTCCTGGAAGATACTGTGGTATTATTCAAAAATAACTCCTTACAAAAAACTCCTTACAAAAAGCACTCTTAGCAACAATACTACACTGGTGTGCTGGGTTGGGCGGTATAGGCACATTCCTGTCCTGATAAAAGTCTGTGCCTGGCAGATGGCCACCGCCACTTCCTCCTTCTTCTTCATCATGGGAACCTTTGATGATTAAACCGTTCACCAGTTCTCAACCCTGGACCTGGCACAGGGGACCTAGTTGAAATATTTTATGAATTAACTCAGCAGTGTAACTGATATAAACTCACTTTGCCATCAGTGAAATACTTTGGAACTGGCCTATTGTCATCTTTCTAAACAAAACCTTGAATAAGAAAGATGCTACATTTGTTTCTCCAAGACTTGGATGAAGGACAATGTAAAGGAGAAAGAGGTTCAATTTTATTATATCATTCTGCACTGTCTTGATGTAGTAGGGGCTTCTATGGGACAGATTATTTTTCACTCTGTACTAGTGACAGCTTGAAAGAGGAAGAACCAGTCATCTGTAAGCCATAGACCAGAAAGTAGGAGTGATTTGTAACCTCCAAGAGAGGTTACAAACAGGAGAGCTGGGGGCACTGAAGGGGCTCTGGGCAAATGGAATGACAGGAGCACTATGACATCCACAGTTCCTCTTCCTAGGACAGAGGTTCATCAGCTTTGATGTACTTAACAATCCCCCATAAAAGTTATTGAAAAAGCTCGCTTTGCATTCTTTTTTCACCTCCAAAATTCTAATCCCATGTGCTCAGACTGTACCCAAAATTTTTTGTGTCAAGCATACAGGAAGCCTGGGTGCCATATTTTGAGAAATAAGGTCCATAGGACAATGTGCCTCTAACAGTTCTTTGTCACTATCAAAATTAGCTCTGGCGGATTTTTTTCCCATTATCAGATGCCTAGGTCGTACCTGGTGATCTACAGAGATGGGGGCAGAGTGTAGGCCACTGTTGGCTGTCAGGTGTCCCCTGTGCCCTTGAGCGGTGCTCCCGGGCTCTGTGGTGAGAAGGGAGCAGCTGGCATCTCTCCAGATGCCAAATCTGATTCTTTCTGTGTGGAACATGACTGAGTGGGCATCACAGCCCACATTCCTGGCAAGTTTCTGGCAAGTTCTCAGCTGCTGCTGCTCTATGAATTTCTCTTGGATGGGGCCACATGAGGCTGAGTGCCATGTGTGTGTTTGGTCACATTTTAAGGCCGTGTCCTGAAGGGTCTACATACCTGCCTGGTAGACAGGAGAGGGATTTCCGTTTCAACTGGGCTTTTTCCTCAGTGACATTTCCCTTGTCCTTCTGGGATGTGCAGAGCTCCTCCTCAAGGAGTTCAAGACCCTGGAGAGATGAGCTGGAGTCCCCAGGTGCACATTTTCCACTCACCAGCCCCTCCTCACTGCTGATCTGCACTAGGCTTCAGAGTAATGTGGAAAAATAAGATACTTTCGGGTCCTGTAGAGGCTGAGGAGTGTTCGGGTTTGCTGTACATCCTGATTAGTGGCCAGAGAAGACAGACATGCACACCAAGAAGCGCAATGTGAGATACAGCAACAAGAGAGGTGGGACCAGCTCCTATAGCCTGGGCATTCAGAGACAGAGTGGAGGTTGGTCTTGGAGGCTCGACCTCCTTTGACAGTTTGGGGAGAATACAAGTCACTTCTGTGGGTGAAAAGGCCCCATGCCCTGGCTCCACTATCATCTCTTAACCAATTCCTTAATTTAGATTAACATGGATAATTTTCATGTTTTGTTCCTGGATACTGTCCTGGCCGTATTGTTCCCTGTTTTAGTTTATTAATCAATTCAACAAATATTTCCCCTGTATTTCCTGTATCAGAACAGTTCTAAGATTTTTAATATATTGGCAAACACCCAGTCTCATCTTCCCAGGGCAGTGATGGAGCTTTCAGGGATACCAGACACCCGGCTGGAACACATGTGCCAGAGGTTCGCCAACACTGTCCTTGAGCGTCCATGCTGGCAGGGGAAATCGATCTTCTGGGCACTTAAAAAGGTCTGTAGGCATTTAAAAAAGAAATTACATATTCTTGCTGGTCGTCAGTGCTAGGTGAAAAAAACTCCAGAAGGTCAAGGCTGTGGGATGTCTACCTTTCTGATTATTTGATGTGGAGCAGAGGCCTGAAGGAAGAGAGAAAATGACCCTGCAGATATCTGTGGTCTGTGGTCTGTGGTCTGTGCTGAGAATATTGCAGTGCTGAGGTCCTGGGGTACCTGGCTTATGCCAAGACCAGCAAAAAGTTTGGTGGGTTTGGAACGGAGTGACTGAGTAGCTGTGCTTCACTGTTGTGGTGGTCAGAGGTGGGATGTGGGCCTGGGGCCAGAGTGAGGACAGACAGATTGGGTGGGCATCTTTGGCAGGGTCTGAGCTGAAGAGAAACGTGAGCTGTGCTGATCACTTGCACACTGAGAAGCAACTGTGAGAGGTGTGAGTGGGAGCAGTGGCCTCTGTGGAGGCTGAGACAAGTGGCTCCATGGCCCCCCAGTTTCCCTAACAGTTGTACCCTTCCCGGCCCTGGAGGGTCAACTTCTGCAGCTACCTGGGTAGTCTGTGTGGGCATTGTCTCTCTCAGGGCTTCATCTTCCCCATTTACAGAATGCAGATAGTAACATCCACCCTACCAGACTCAAGAGGAGCTCATGAGATTGTACAAGGTCACAAGTTTGGATACCCCAGACCAAGACATGCTGAGAATCTATGAGTCAGCCACCACCAGAGAGGTATCCACTCTTCCAGAAGTGACAGAGACTTTATTTGTCTGAACAGTGGCTCAGAGAACTCATCAAGGTCTGCTACAGACTTGTCTTAGCCACTCTCTGATCACTGAGACACAATACCCAGGGTCCACATACAGAAATGTCATGGCTGAAGGCTCTGGCGGAGGAAAGCCGCTTGCACCATGGTGGGCAGAAAGCAGAGCACAAACAGAGGAGTGGGGCAGGGAGGTGCACCTTTCTGGGTGGCACACCACTGACCCACTTCCTACTGCCCCGACCTCCCAATGGCTCACAGCTCTGAATGCATCTGGGGACTAATCTACAGAGGAGTACAGAACCACCATCATCCAGGTATCTTCTGAAAGCACCACCTCTGAGTGCATGAGGCTCAAAGACTGAGAGGAGGCTTTTGTGATTGTTCAGTCAAAACCTGTGTCTGTCTCTTGGGGAGATGGAGATGCACAGAGAAAGGGGGCTTCCTCAGGATGATGTTCTGACTGGTGGGGACACGCTGGGGTCCTGTTTCCATCTTCTTCTTTGTCTATGCATACCATTCTGAAGTGCTGACAAATGTCCTAATCTTGAAGGTGAATCAGAGCCCAGTTTGGATCTGAGGAGAAAGCTCTTAGCTGCAAGTAGGGAAACAGTTTTGTAGTTTTCGGATCCACCATTGAACTGGGATCGCCCTAGAACTTGGGATTTCAAACACGCCTGTATTACAGAGGCTCAGACAGATCAGCCTAGTGAGACCACCCAACACACATGGAAAGGACTCCAACTCATGGAGTCCCTCAGCCCGCTGTGCGCCTTCCAAGAATGTAGTGAAAACCCCTGGAGAAAGCATAAATTGGTTTAATTGGGGGGGGGGGGATTATCTCTGTTGTTGTAACTATCCTCCCAAATCCTTCAGCAGAGGATCCCAGAGACTGTTTATTCGTGAGTGTACTCTAGTGCTTATTAGAATTTCTCAGCTTTCACCCTGGAAGGTCCAACAGGCTTACAGGGCTGCTTTTGAAGTGTCGAGTGTAAATGTAAGCCCACAAAACATGCTCGAGCCAAGCGCACTGAAATATTTTTAGGAAATGGCAGGAAGAGCTATGTAAGTAGATGCATTATGGGGACGCACACTGAGATTCACAGGCTGCAGTTTTCTGAACTGTGCAGAGAGAGATGAGAGGAGAGAAACTGGAGACAATGAGAGAGAGACTGGGTGTATGGTAGAGGCCCGGGCGAGCTTGCTGTGAAGAGTGAGCCTAACACCTCCTCCTTGCTGTTCCCTGAAGTGTAGTAGATGTCTTATGCTTGTAAATTTTAAGCAAGGGCTTTGTTTGAATCAAGAGTCAGAGGGAGATTTTGAAAGACAAACTTACCAGAAAGCAAAACTGAAGCGAAGGGCCTCAGAGCTGGAAATGCCCCGCGTTCTCAGGGACCAGCCGGGCCACTGGCAGCAGCTACAAATGCTTTGACTTTGCCAAACAGATGTGGGACCCTTCCCTCCCTCAACACCGGATCTGGAGCTGACACTTCCACCTGGCATCCCTCTGCCAGATGTTGGGGTCCTCGAGCCACATAGCTGGGAGAGTGCCGCCTGGCTCGAGACCTCTGGCTCCAGCAGGACTGTGCTGACCCACCATGCTTCCTTCTTGCTCCCAATCTGAACTCCAAAGCCTCAAGCAGCAGCATCCCACCAGGGACACGCCACTGTCGGGGAAACCCTGGCCGATGCTGCCTGCCAACCCTGCTGCACCCTTGTGGGGAGGGGTGCTGGCTGCAGCCTAAAGCAACTTTGGTCCCATCACTCACCTGAAGTCCCAGCAGGTCTCTTGGGCGGAGATGTGTGAATAAGGCCTTCAGAACCTTCAGTAGTCTTTGCTGTGATCACCACTCTTGAATGAAGGCTTTATAATGAGCCGGGTGACCTTAAGCAAGACAGGGTTTCACTGTGTTGCCAAGTTTCCCAGGCTGGGCTCAGACTAGGGATCTTCCTGCCTCAGCCTCCCAAGCGCTGGAATCACAGGTGTGTATCATCACATCTTAGGCACTGCTTCTAAAGCAAAAAGCGGTAATACTTAAAGGCAAATATTGCTTAAAGATTAAAGATCATTAGAGTGGATAAACTCTTTCAGATGGTTTTACCAAAAGGAAGGGCATCCAGACAGGAATGTTTGTTACCATCCCTGATAGCAAAGAACTAGGACAGCTCAAGCGTTCAATAAGTGAGAGGACATTTCAGTAAATTGTGATAAAGCCTGTCACATGATATATGATTGTCTCAAGTGGTGTCACCACCAGAATATAATGAAACAGGTAGATACTTTTGTTTTACAGACACAAAGGCCAGAGGCCAGTGGGCCGTGGTGGTCACAGAGAGCACTCGGAGTGGGGGAGAGGAGAGGACGCAGAGTGGGGTAGTGGGTACAGAACAGGTTCAGTTTATAACAAAGTGGGAATGCTAACAGAACTTCACGGAGGCGGCGGCCAGCTGAGGAAATTGTGCCAACCTAGAAGTTTGAGTTCTGTTTGCTGTAGAATGAGAAGCCAAGAAAAGCATAGGAGGTGACCCAGCTGGGCTGCAGAGGTCTCCCGGGGTGCCCTGGCCCCCCACCTCTCATGAGGAACACCAGGCCAGGTAAAAGTCGTTGGGGGAAGGCTGCTGGGGAGGGTGGGGCGCAGTGGAGGAGCCGGGAACACACGAGAGGACAGAGGCCTTTCAGGGCCGCGGTTGCCGGCATCAGCCAGAGGGCTCTGCGGCCGTGAGGACAGTAAGCCTGGCATGCACCTGCGGATTGAGTGCTCCCTCGGTTTCATTCAGTTGGTTAGATCGAGTCTCCGGCCGCCTCCATGAGGTCTTAGGTGTCAGAGACACAGAACTGGGCGTGGAAGGTGCCTCGTGTGAGCCCTGCTGTCCAAGCCGGCTCACCCGGGGCTCGGAGGCTCTGCGGCAGGTAGCTGGATCTGGCTGTTTTTGCCGCTGCCCGGCATTTTTGAGACTCCCAGGACAGGCTGCTGGCCAAGACAGAAGTCACCAGAGAGGACATGCGGCCACAGGACTGTCAGCAAAAGGGCACACGTTTCCCCAGAGGGAGAAGCATTGCGAAGTCGGTGGTGGTGGCCTTTGGGCGAACTGTCCCTCCTTTCTTTTTATTTGGCTGTGAAATGCCCAGGGTGCCTTTCATAAAAATGTGTTACTGCAATAATTTATAAAGATTTACAAAGGAACACAGACTAGAGGATAGCTTCTTTTGGTAGTGGTGGTGGTAGGGTTTTCCTTCATTGTAAATATGAATGGAGCCGGGGGTGGTGGCTCACACCTGCAATCCCAGCACTCAGGAGGCAGAGGCAGGAGGACTGCTGTGAGGTCAAGGCTCGCCTCGGCTACATAGTGAGCTCAGGGCCAGTGAGACCCTGTCTCAAAAAAAAATTGTAAATATGAGTGTAACATTCTCCTGATGGTTAGATGAATACATAATTATTGCAGGAAATTCCAGATATCACTTTAACTGCAAGCTTCATTTTACTCTGCTACTTGCATTGTTCCCCATCAACTTATCAAACCGCTTTGTAGAAAGAGAAAAGGAAGTACTTCACCAATCTTCCACTCTTTTTAGTTACTTCATTACGTTTTTAATATAACAGTGGGTGAATAAAGAAAATATGAATATTCCTCCACACCTGCATTCTCATCCAGACAGTTGGGGCTGAAGCATCATATCCAGTTTGGGGAACTTTCCATTTTTCCCAGAGTTTCCTACAGAGGAGAATTTTCTCTAGTGAGAGAACTGAACAGCAGGACCCAGGACACAGACTCACTGTCACATCTTTACACTGACCCGCACTTCTACATTATCTCTTGGTGAGTGGTCTTCACAAACTGCCTGTAGGTATTAGTTTAAGAGAGTAGATAAAAAAGAAAAGTGAGGTAGATTGTTAAGATTTAGCGAAAGGGAGCGATCGGTACACATCGTGCCCAGTAGTAATGCCCTGCAAACCAGTCAGCTTGTAGTACAGTGACAAGGGCGAGCCGAGGGGAATCCTCACCCGCCCTGGTTTGCGATGATCGACTCGGTTCACTTTGATGACTCAAGTGTTTGGAATCATTAGAAAACTGAAGGGAAAGGTTTGCTCTGGTTCAGAATTTCCAAATGCCCCTGAACGATATGAAAGGGACATTATTCTGTGTCTATTTAATTTCATAATAAGCAAAACGGTCTCCATAAAGCATGTATTGGTGAATTTATCAGATTTAAACAAACATCGTGACCTGCTCTAATTGAGAGATGAATGTCGTCCATTTAAATATTGTAGTAGCTCTTTCCTTCTCCTGGCTAACCTTGCCTGCAGACAGGAAAGTTCTTATTAGGAGTCTAGATTCCTAGATACCACTTAGAAATCGGAAAGAGGGAAAAGTGTCCACAATAAATATTGCAACCAATTAGGCTTCATCATTGCAGTTTCTACAGTTCTGTCATGTTTGTTTACTGGGTTTGTAGGGAAATCATGGTCATCTCTGAGATGAGGGATCAGAAAACCTCTTTCCTCGTGTTTTCCGCAGTGGAAACGTGTGGCTGTGGGGAGTGTTTTCTTCCTCACCAGATGCTATCTCAGTTATAAATTAGATGTGGAAAGATACGGACCCGCACATGTAAATCTGTTTGTACACATTCCGAGGGTGCTCTCCTACATTTCCTCAAAACCCACACATTAATATTGCTTACTTTGCAGCAGGGGCGAATGAGGGTCTCCGAGACCTCCTCGGAACAGGCTGGAGTTAAATAATACGCGGTGTTTTTTCACTTTACTATGATGAATGCAAAGCTATTAAATAACCTTTTAAAGAGTTGGTGTAATTATCTGTAAACAGTAATGTTATGGAAAAAAAAAGGTCAAGTTGTCCCGCCATTAGATGTTTATGGATATAAACTAGATTTATGATTCCATAAAACAGGCACCGACTAACTAGATTAATTCTCCACAAACTAAACCAACTGTAGTAATATTTAGACACAATAAAATGATACCAATTAAAACAATTTTATTTTGGGTGTCATATTGATTAATGGCGCACTAAAATTAACCAGAGACCTTAAACTCGGAGTGACTGGCAAAAAGCATCCACATCTCAATATTATTACCAACAAGAAGAGCAGTTAAGTGAGATGGTTGGGCAATAGTATGAATATTTAATTAATAATTAGTCATGTAATTTCTCCTCAGGAATTATTATCCCTCAAACTGGTTTGTGAATTTAATTATTAGCAGCCTTTTTGTTTCCGTGTCTTCTCATTACTGTCAGGATTGATGTAACATAAACTTCATTAAAAATTAAAGCAAGAGTCTTAATTACAAGGCTACCCTGACTGAAGTTAGAATTAGCCAAGTCAGTGATGTGCAAATGAGTGCATTATTTAAGAAACATGCTGGAAGTAGTTATGCTAATGCGGAAGGTTCGCAGTAGCAGACCTTTTCACTCCGAGTTGCGTATTCATTAAATGCACTATGCAAATTTAATGTAGCAGTCTTAGTAATGCGTTGTTAATTTATTCAGATTTATTGAGTACGACTTGTAAAAAAAAAAGTACAAATTTAATTACTCTATCTAGTAGGGATGATGTTGGGAGATAGCGGAGGTTTAAAATATGTTGAACTGGATTACTGCAGTTTGATTGAAGACGTGGTATCAAAGGACACAATTTTGATAACTGGGCTTGAAAGAATATTTGATTTACTTATAGAATGATCTAAGAAATCACTAAAATTGCACATGTTCTTTCCCAATAGGGAAGTAAAAAAGTCTCGGTTGTATTAACTTAAGAGCTAAAGCAGTGCTGAGTCCACAGCCTAATGGTCGTAATGGCTCTACGGAGACCGGTAAAGGTTATGGATTGAGACTCGCATGCTGCAAACTGTCTTTGTAGAAAGTTCACTGGTGGCCGCGGGCGCCGCTGCGGCGTGCTGAGGACCCGGTGGGGACCGGTGCCTGGAGGTGAGGGCACGCAGAGCTCCCGCTGTCCTGGAGGGAAGGCAGCTCTGCGAGGACACCGCATCTGCCCTGTGTTCCTGACCCTGTAGGCCTGGGGGCTGTGCTGGAGCCGCCCTCTCTGGGAAACCTGCGCTGTGTTTTCTTCCTCCCACTTTGCAGATGAGAAGACGGAGGCTGGAACTGGGACGGTAGCGTGTTGAGGGTGGAAGGGCTGAAGTCCAAGTGCAGCTTCGCGGTCCCCTCACCAACCTGATTTCACTGTCCTGTTCCCCACTCCATTTTCTCTCTCTCATCTTTCTCCTTGTCCTTCTCCCTCCGCCTTTCCTTCATGTCTCTTCCCTTCCTTTCGGAAAGGCCTGTCATCTCCTGCTGCCGTGTCAGTCCTCTCTTCGGCTTCTCCTCTGCTCCCGTCCTGTCACCTTTGCTTCCTGCCCGCTACCCCATTACCCTCTGCCTGGTTTGCTCATCCATACACAAAGGTGTGTAGTTGCAACTTTAAAACTAAAAGGGGTTGGCCTTTCTACCTTCTCAAATAAGTGTTACAAACAAACATTAGGCTAAATTGCAAAAAAAAACTGGTTTAGTTTAGCCACGCCACACACGAGGCCTTGACCCAGAGCCTGGAGAATAAAGCAGGCAAAGTCTTTTTGGGTCTGAGCATTGGAGACCAACCCCCCCACCTCGGCTGGCAGCCCCTGGCAGCCAGTTGGTGTAGAGCGCCTCACCCATCTTTTAAGAATTTTAAGTTTTGGGAAAACCCACTTTCTGATCCCTCTTCTGTCTCTCTTAGTTAGAAACTATCTTTCTCTCAGATTTTCCTACTCTTCAAAAAACAATAAAAAGAATATTAAGTTTCTTGGGCTTTATAATCACAAAACCAAGCCCTGTACATTTTAAATTCAGTGATTATTTTATCCAGAGTATAGATGCTCCTGCTTCAGACTGGCTGATCTTTTGGGGAAAAATCAATATCCAACTCTAGCAACAAAGAAACTGAATCATTATTATGGCCCACGTTATTATTATCCATCACCTGATACCCAACACCCACCTTGGAGACATCCCAAGCTCTCCGAGATACTCAGCCTGAGCTGCATGAGACAAAAGTCCAGCAAGTCACTGTGAGCTGTGAACTAGGCCCAGAAGGAGACCTTGAGACTATACGATCTTTCTGAATAATTAATTAACCATGAGCCAAAAATTGGTGACAAAGCAGGGATTTTGGGTCTCCACCATGAATCTGTTCATGTCACTTAGGGACCCATCAGCGAGGCTCTGCCTGGAGCTCAGCTCTGCCCGGCCCTTTCCCACTTGGTCTAGCAGTCAGGACCATTCTGCCTAGCATGTTGGTCAGTGCTCCCTGCTTGCCCATGTGTGCGTGCATGTGTGTGCATGCATGTGAGTGTGTGCATGTGTGTGTGTGTGTCTCATAACACTGAGGTATTAGTGTTTGCTTTGGGGTAGTGGCAGTGGTACTGGTGAGCACTTAACAAACAACTCTCTCAAGGAAATAGAGAAAAGGCCCTGTTTGTCATGTCTGCTGATTTCCCTGCAAAATGTTCTTACCATGTGCATTTCAGCTACAGCGACAGTGTGAGGTCCCTAAATTCAGACTGGGAATTTCTAAGCAGCCATGCAATATGCCATAGTGTTTCTGCTGTTCTATAGGTACCTGCATGGAATACCACAGAGAGAGAGAGAGAGAGGGAAATGTGTGTAACCTCAAGAGCTCAGATGGTGGCCAAGTAGAGAAAAATAAGTAAGAAATGATGCATATTGTGTATTTATCACCTTTGCTTTTAGGGCCATGTTCTTAACTGTCCCACCTGTTAAGCCACAAACTCCAGAAGAGCAAGACCAGGCTTCCAGAGGGCAGGTCAGGCCCAGCCTACTGCACACCTGTGTGGAGATTAGCGTGTGACATGGCCCCATCCTCACCCATCACAGGCTTGGAGCCGACATCTTGGGTGTGTCTGGATGGGCAGACCTGAGAACTATGGGAGACTCACAGCTCAGTGCCCCAAGGATTAGGAGCCCACAGCAGATCCTCTCCCTGGGTGCCTGCTTCTCGGGGCCTCTGAAAGGTTTTTAAGCTCAATGGATTTAGCCCAAATCCTCACCAGAACTGTGGTCACCATGACAGGTACAAGTGGGCCTGAGGCCACGGTAAGCACTGAGTCCAACGAACAGATGAGGGCCTGGCTGCTTGGAGCTCACCTGTCTCAGAATAAATAGGGTGACTTTAGTAATCATGAAGACTCTTACACCCTTTCCCTACCCATCTGTCCCTGGACCTATCATTGAAGTTGAAATTGGCCCTTAGAGACCTGAGAGTATCAATAACCTGAAAGGAAAACTCTCTACTGCAGGAGAAATGATAGTAACAAAAGAATAGTTGATGTTTGTTGATCTCGCCCCTGTAAGAGCCACCGTGTTGAGTGCTTCACATGTTTTACATCATCTCCTTAGAATGCCATTCTTGCTCCTATTTTAGAGGAGAACACGGAATACTGAAAGATTAAATGACTTATCAAAGAATACAGTGGCACCTCAGTTCACGAACTCAGTTCTTTTCACCATGCTCATCGCAAAGGAAACTGGGTAAGAACTGAATCGGACCTCCCAGAAGATCAACATTCAACTTAATCATGGAATTTGATACAGTTCTTGTTTAACTCAGTTTGTGGCCAGAACTGTGGAAAGAATCAAGTTAGTGAACTAAGTTCCTACTGTGTATAGCTGCCAAGGACCACATGGAGAGTTGCCTACATAAAACTCGTATCTTCAAGGCTGTCTGTCTGGTATTGTGGTAAAATTTAATTTGGGGGCCAAGGTTAAGTGGCAGAAAGGCCAATGCCATCCAGCACTCCCAAGCTTTCCTGAGCAATGAGTCATGTGGGTGCACTTGTTTGTAATCTTCCACGCCCACCCTGTGGGTTGCAGAACTTTTCAAGTTCCAGGGTTTCTGCTTCACATAGTTATTGTCATCAAGAAAGTGTGGGAAGCTCCAGTGAGCCAGATTGCTCCTATATATCCACATCGTACTCAGCCCAAAGCGCAGAAAGATGCTGACTCTTAACCTCTTCTCTCCACAAAGGAAGAACTGATTTGAATCTGCCCAGAAACAGTAATCCAAAGCTTAACTCAGGAGACCAATCTGTCAAAGTCACAGCTGCAAGCAGGGAGAGGGATGGAGAAAAAGAACAACCAGCAAACAGACAACTGCCAAGCAGTGGTGAGCAGAGCTGGGGCAGCTGCTGACAAAGCATCTAGCACTGGTTCTCCAGCGTCCCCGGGCCTTGCCTTTCTAATCTGAAAAATGGTGATGACCACATCACCGCTACCCCAAAATGTGCAGTGGCCAGCCTGTCACTCTTCACCCGCCTGGCCCAGTTGTGTCTTATCTCTCCCCTGACTCTGTGCCTTCAGGTCAGGTGCCTCGCTTTCCTGTGTCTCTGTTCCCTCTTGTGTAAATAGGGAGTAAAAGTAAGACCTTCCCCAAAGGGTTGTAAAGACTTGTGGCCAACAACTCGGCATGGTCCTAGGGGCACAGTAGAATGCCATCCGCTAGATTCCCCCGCACCCGCTTGGCACACAGAGGGGCTTGTCCTCCCGATAATGGACTGACCTGCAAGCCGCTTCCTGGCCTGCAGTCATCCTGCCCATTGACACTCGGATCAGAGTAAAAAGTGCATGTTAGCTTTTCAGCAGCAGTTTTACACACAGGAGGGGCCACTTGAAGAGCTAAGTTCACGTCCTGGACTCTTGGCTTCTAGACTCAGGGTAGGGAATGCCCAGACCCGGGATAAAGAGACAAAAACTCCTGATTGTTGTCACTGTGACTCCCTTTCCCTCTCAGCTCAGTCACCTGATTAGTTCTGAAACCCCGTGATTAGGTGGACAACCAGTCCTTGAGCTCAACCTTCAATATCAGCCACTTTGCTGGAAATTCTAGAAGGACAAAATTACTAGGGAGACGAGTCCCTGTGACTTTCTCCTCAGCCACTCACCTTTCTCCTCAAGTCCCCTCCATCGCAGACGTCCAGATGCTCGTGGCTTTGTCTAGCTTGTCCTCCTGAAACCATCATCTTAATCATGAATTCTAATTGGAATGGGATCCACCTCAATTTATTCCTAATGCCTCAGAAAAGCAGAACTGTTTCTAGGAATAAATTGAGATGGATTCGATTCCAATTAACAGTTTGACTCAGTTAAAGTGTGGTTAACCCACTGCTGTCCTTCGCTTGCCATCCAGTGCGCGGATGACATGGTGCTGGCCTCACAGGACTGGCAAGGAGCCAAGGGTGCCTAAATATGGTCACCCTGTGAGTGGCACGGCCTAGCTCTGTCCCTTCTGCCCGACTTCTCCCTCACCTTGGCTGGTGAAGAGCAACCGCCCAGCAGCAAGCTGTGAGGCTGTTCTCTTTCCACTGGAAGAATGACCTAGCATTTTTCTAAAGGATTCTGTATCTGATCAATTTAAGAGACTTGGCTCAAGTGACCATAGGGGCCCAAAACGCACCATGCAGATGCAGGCCAGCTAGGCTGGAAACTCAGACAGGACTTCTGTGTCACATTCTCAAGGCAGAGTTCCCTGTTTCCTCTGTGCACTATCAAGGGTGATCTTTCTTTAAAGACAATTGATTGTACTCGTTAATGAGTCTACAGCTTTCCTTGATGGCAACATTTAGATTAGTGTTTGGCCAAACAACTGGACACCACAGCCTGTCCAGAGTCTCGTGGATTATATCTCTTTAGCACCAGAACGAAGTTGCCTAAACTTGAGAGGAGGTAGAAGGAAAAGAGCAGGTGGATTGAGACCAGTGGAGAGGGGCAGGTGTAGCTCAGTGGCATAGCACCTGTCTGGCGTGCGTGACATTCTGGGTTCCATCCTCACCTCCTGGCACCACAGATGGAAAAGCAGGAGTTAGGCTTGTGACTCAGATTCACTGTGCACTCGGCCCATGGAATCCTCAGTGCATTGGAGCCGACACTGTGCCACCAGGCAGGGAACGAGGCACTCTGTGGGGAGAGGGAGGCCCCTTCTCTGTGAGGGTCCCTTCCATCAGGTCTGTAGTGACACCCAGGCCTGTAAATGCCAAAGGGAGGGAGGAGACATTAGCTATAGATTTCTGTAAACTAGAAGTAAATATTCATGACCGAACACCTGGCCTTGCAGTCGCACTCAGGAGATTTTGACCAAAATAGAGTCTCTGAATTTCCATTTCCACTGGGCAAACGGGAAAATGAGATGATGTGAAATTGATGTGTGTGAAAAACAGAGTGATGGGGCATTTACATCTATTTAATTAAGGAACGCGTTGTAACCTCTATTTACTTCTGTTTAATTAAGGAATTTCTCATTTCAGAGATGGTATCATGCTGGGCCTTCTAGTACTTTTGTGATTCAAAGCTCCACTAAGGATGTATGGGAAACAGTGTGGTGATCCCTAGCCCGGTCCCTAATGGTGAGGGCTTCCTATTACAAAGCCAATAAACTATGTTGCCAGGCTTGCAAAAAGAGAATCGAGGGACTTATCGAGAAAATGATCTCCTCAAGACACAGGAGGTCATCTGTGAAAATGTATGCTGTCTTACAACCACTCCAATCGAGATTGAAACACAATGGATTCTTGGTGGAATAACCAGCCATATTTGAATGGGAAAAGAAAGAGCTAAGGAAAAAAAAAATGCATAGAATGGCATAGGCTTTTCAGTGATAGAACTATTATTTAGTGTGTTGATTAAGCTAAAAGTCCCTGAAGACACACGATTGCCCACACTCCTGCTGAGGCAGGACAAGCTGGAGGGAAGACGGGATATGAGGGGCAATGTTCTTCTAATATACATAGCACCTGTCATTTTACTGGTGTTGATTAAACGGCCCTTCCTCAAAGGAGTGGTTTTAGACATAAAGTGACATTATTTCATCTGATATTTTATTAGCTATTCTTTGGCCTCACTATAAAAAATGGCTCCAGCATAATTTTATTCTACTAAGTTCTGTGAATCAACCATTGTTATGACATGGGCCACACTCCAGAGGCTGAGGTGGGAGGATCACAAATTTGAGCCCAGCTCAGGCCATTTAGCAACTTCGCAAGACTTTGTCTCAAAGTTTAAAAATGTTTAAAAGAGGGCCAGCAATTTAGCTCAGTGGTTCTGGTGTCTGCCTCACAAGTGCAAGGGATCAGGTTTGATCCCTGGTGACCACATAGCCACATAACCACATACAACAATGCCGGGCGTGGAGATTCATGCCCACTAGCAGTCAGAACCACATACCACAGTGCCAGGCATGGTGGCTCACAGCTGCCTGTTATCCCAGCACTCGGAAGGCAGAAGCAGAAGGATTGCTGTGAGTTCAAGGCTGAGCTCAGGGCCAGCCTGCACTACAAAAAGCGACCCTGCCTAAAAAAAAAAAAAAAGTTTAAAAGCACTAGAGATGTAGATCAGTATGAAGATCCTGGATTCAATCCCTAGTATTGAAAAGAAAAAGTTCTATGACTTATAGTTAAGCAGAAAAGGAGAAAGAAAGAAGAGTTAGTTGAGAAAGGAGGCCATCTTCTCCCTATAAGATGGCCAGTAATCATAGGGGCTGTGGAGAGCAGGAGGACAGTTGGGGGAACCCCATCCACCTGACAAGCCCTGGCTATTTAGCTGGGCCATCTGTTTGTGCAGACCACTATTTCATGTCTATCCCAGCATTAGCACACTCAGGGGAGAGTGAACAGCTGGGTAGCATCCTCCTCCATGTCCTTGACTCCAGCCCAAGAAGCAAGTGCTGGTCACAGTGGTCTGCGACACTTCCCATCAATCAGAGTGTGCAGTGGTGCCAGCATTGAAATGCTGCCTGGTTCCTTTTGAACATGTCTAGATTTTACCCCCTTTAGAACAGCGCCTGACCTGATGCCCGCGTGACAGCCTCTGGCATCTGCCAGCCATTGCCCCTGTTAGGTTCATTCCCTGCTTTCTTAAACTCACGTATATATTTCTGGACTTCTGGGCATGTCCCCCTACTCCTTTGTAATGTGTCCTAGCCCTGATCATTTCCCATGGTCAAGAACAAATCTTCCACTTCCAAAAATTCTCACAGGCTTCCCTAGCCTTAACAAACCATTTCATCTTTAAAAGACCTTCATCTCATAATTTCTGATTTGCTGGTTGGATAATACTCATTGTCTTTAAATATAAATATATGCACATTTCTTCAACCAGATGCTGACCTTTCTGTTTGACCAATCTCTGAGTGTTCCTCTGCCCGCAGCTCAACACGCAGTCAGTTCTGGTCCCTCACGGATTCTTACTTGGTAACTAGTGATGGACATAAGGCTTCTCTGACAAGCCACCCTACACGCCTCTCAAGAACAAGGGCTCAGCCTGCCTCACCCCAGATTAGACTCTAGAACTAACTGGGAGAGCTGCTACAAGAGTATCTGTCACATGAACAGATGGATAAATTTATGCTCAGGATACAGTGCCTGGCCAGGAAATCGACAATCACCTCGCAAGTGCACTTAGAGTTGTTGTCCATTTAGAAATTTGGGGAAATACTTTTTTTTTTCAAGAGGGGCCAAGAGGGAGTTAGAATTTGAGCTTACGTAGTTGTCTGATGGCTTCTGAGAGTCACCTCAAGAAACTTTCCAAGCACTCGTGATCTTGAGCCACAGGCTAGATATGGCAACAATGCAGAGGAAACTAAGCTCCTGTCCCTACCCTGGGAGAACTGCAAGTCCAGCAGTGAGCTCCTAAGGAACTGAGCAAGTGTCACAGGACAGGACACAACATGTCAGAAAGAAAGATCAGGAAGAAGAGCGGAGGCCGAGAGCACATCAGATATGAGGATCAGGGGAGATTAGACAGAAGAAGTTACGTACTGGGAACTTATCAAAATAGGCAGAAATAATGGAGGAAGGATCAAAAACACCTCCTGGCCACGAAAAAGGGTAAAAAATATTCTAGTGGATTCAGAAAATAACAAGTGGTTTCAGGAGCACCGGGGAAGGTGTGTTGGATTGGGTGGGAAAGCAGGCCAGACCAGGCTGCAGGAGGCCTTGCCCACCACCTCGATGAGGTGACTAGGGATCTTGCTGGCAGTGTGGATATCAAAACAGTCTACTCCCGTTCTGTCAGTAGCTCTGAAAGTTCCAAAGTGCTCAGTGGAACTGTCCAGGCTTTTCAGAAGCTTGCTGGGATTTCTTGGACATAAATTTTTTTTTTTTCAGGTGAAGTTAATCTCCAACCACTTCTTGTGAAGGCACTGATATACTTATTGGTTATTGTTTTGGGTAGCGAGAGGCTATTGCTTTTCATTATAACTCCATTATAATCACCTGCCATTTATTCAGGGATTACTGTATGATGCTATATTAGTGATACGTAAGGTTATAGTGGTGAGCATATCAAAAAGGTTTAATGCTTATTCCAAATTTTCTAGACCATAATATGATTACAGTACAAATAGTCCCCGAATTAGTCCCTTTACATTTAAATGGCAGCTGTCCACAAAATCCACCTTTTCTCCTCTGTGGTGTCACAGTTGGGACCCGAAACAGTCTCTCTGAGCTTCCCACCATCCCTTGCAGTTAGGTTTGATCACATGATAGCCTTTGTGTCACAAGTGTAAGCGGGGTGGGTATGTGCTACTCATGATCAGGGGCCTGAGACACTCATGAGGAGAGCGCCCCCTACAGTCTCTTGCCTTCGGCCTCCTCATTGAGCCCCTCTTCCCACAGGCAGAGACACCAGAGTCCTGGAAGACACAGAGGTGTAACCCAGAAGGAACGGGTCCTCGCATTCCCAGAGGGGACGTCCCCAGCCACACTGAATCACACCTCTCAGTACAGGTAAGGAAGGGGAAGCAAAAACCCATACTTTCAAATCCATTGGCTCTTTTAGTCTTTTCTTTAGGAGCTTGATATAGCCCTGACACAGAAGTCGGTACTAAAGGAGCCAGAACCCAAACCCAAAACACATAGTCAAAGCTTAGCTGTCAGAGAGCAGCTAAAGAGGAGACAGAACCCAGGCTTCCAATCTGGGGGTGCTTGTGCCGTAGCAGAGTATTTTGTGACATTGGCCCTCTGGACAGTTTAAAGGCAGATCCTTCAGCCTCCGAGCTCCTGAGGAACAGGCTGCAAAGTGTCATAATGTGAATGTGTGTAAGAGACGACTTTCATCAAGCGCACAAGCAGAAATGGAAACAAGTGAGTTAACCTGAAATATGAAGCCTCATAAATCAGAGACAAGCAGCAAAAGATAGTTTTAGTTCCTCCAAGACTTTGGCGAAGGTTGCTGCTGCCATTCACCTATTTGTTTTGTTTCACTATCTCCAGGGCAGCTACTGTTAGTGAGACAGACAGACAGACATAGAGATCAGCAGGATGAAAACACTGGCGCGGTCACCAGCACGTGTAACTAAATAGAAGCAACCAAGTTTGCTAATTTCTAAATTGAAGGGTTATCCTAGGAACCATGAACTTGGCCTGTAAAACCACGTGACTGGCTTAAAGCAGGCTTCAGTTCCCAAGCTGGAGCCAGCAGAGAGCAACTGCGATCTCTGTGCTAGGCCACCTGTAAGTTCCACCGTCTGCGAACCACGTCCGATCCATGAACCACGCCAGATGTAGCCACGGAAGATAAAATAGGACAGACTTGTTTGAGGATGAACTTGGAGGCCACTACAGAGCTGAGTTTTTCTTGGTGAAAAAATCCAAGATCTTATCAGATGATTTTCCTCTTGTTCTTTTCATTTTTCTCCTCAGGAGGATTATTCATTGCTATTGGCAATGACTTCTGTGTGCTTTTTCTGTGCTGTGGTGGTTACTCTCCCAGGACATGGGGCTGATAATGTGTCTGGGCCTTGAGGGCATCTGATCCTAAATAGCAGCCAGTGGGGCTGGCGGTGCTCACAGAGACCAGTATGTGGACGGCAGTGGGCTGTCTGTGGGCTGACCACACTCCCTCCTTCCTCAGGGAAGGAGACTCAGCTGCAGCTACTTGTGGCCATCTGGCTGCCCCACAAGTTCAAGTGTAAGTGTTTGCAGACAGAATATGAGCTGAGTGATACTCGTCCCCTTTGCTGTGAGGCCTGCGTTCCTGTCCTTGCTGATCTTTCCCATTTTTCCTGGGACCCAGCCCCAAGAGCTCAGTAAAAATCCTGCCTTCGAGGTGGGAGCACGACACAAAAGAATCTTGGTTCTCACACAGCTCCCGAACACTAGGAGGGTAAACATCTGCATTCTTCTACTTTCTGGGTCCTGGGCCCTCTTCATTACAGCAGCCTTTCCTTACCTGGACTGCTCTCCAGCTAAGAGCATGTTCATTCCCAAGCAAGGGTCATGTAGGTTCAGCTCTACTGTTTGACCAAGATATGACTGTCACTCTTTGCTTCATAGCTTTTATAAACTCCAATTTAATGTAAGCCTTTTGTCTTGTATAACTTCAGAGGTTCTCACCTGGGAGAAGGGGAATCCTAAAAATTCTCAAAATGAAATTACTTTGTATTAAAGCAAAATTCTAAAGGAGGTAACATAGAATTTGGAGGCTGTGAGTGAAATGCTATAACAAAATCCATCCAGCATTAAGATCAGAAGACCAAAAAGTCTCAGAGGGCCTGATCTCCCATGGGTTCTGAAGAGAACTGACTTGTGTTTCTAAACCTGTCTGATTGGCTTGAGGTACTTTGTAATCTGTGAGACTGAGTGAGAAAGAGCTAGTTCTCCAAATAAACCATCTTGCTCATCTTTCATACCATCTTGCTCTCTTACTCAAGCTCTTCTGTCTGCCTTCCCCATCCTTCCAGTTTCCATCTTTCTTCTGTAATAAAATTCTGCTCATATGTAAAGTCCAGCTGTAGGATGGCCACCTACGAGAAGACTACTCTGGTTCTCTCTACCTTCATTCTTTCCTCTCTGCCAGAAGCACTTTGTTCCACATATTGGGAGAACATCTCCTGTTGTGCATTTAACTGAGTTGTTGTTCTGTGCTGGCTGAACCATGAGGCAGCCCTGTAGTTGTGGTCTAGATGCCTTGCAAAGGCCTCACATGCTCCACACATAGCGAGGGTGGTAGAGCTGAGTTGGTCTGAGGAGATGGGGGTCTGGCTGGAGGAAGTGGGTCACCCTCCTTTACCTTCTGGAAAAGTGTCCCTGCCTCCTCAGCTTCTCCTTTAACTTCTGCTCCCTGGAAACCATGACTTGAGCAGTTGTCCTCTGCCGTGCCCTTGTTTCCTGCTCCTTTCTTCTTCGGAGCTGGCCAACCGTGGACTTAAACATGAGCCAGAATAAACCTTTCCTCCCTTAAGTTGGTGGTGTTGGCTATTGTGTCTCAGTGCCACAAAAAGTGACTAAGAAACTACTCAAAGGTAATGATGAGATCCTATTTATCTGCATTTTAAAAATTCTTGCTCACACCTGTCATGGAGCTGGCTGTCTGTAAACAGTTGGATAATAAGTGCCTGTTTCTGTGTCCAATGCACTCTCCCTACCTGAGAGGAGTAGGTGCAGTTGTGTGAAGAATGAGTGGCCCGGGTGGCAGCCTTCTTCTGTGTAATTATCCTTTATCAGTGAATAATGGGGCTTCAGCTCTGCGTCTGATTCTTTGATGAAGATGAAACTATTTAATCGGGTTTGGTTGCCCATCTCATCACCAGCCCACATCAGACCCTAGCTGACGAGTTCATTAGCTGGAAGAAAAATTGATGACCTCATTAGTTCTGCACATTGGCTCACTTAGGACAAATTGGAGCTTTAGAATGTCACTCAACTCTGGCCCAGGTGGGAGAAGGTCTCCCTCTTGGGGGTGTGTGGTGCCTGTAGGTGACAAGACCACCTTGTACTTTCTGTTGGAAATAGTGTCCTCTCTGATGTAAGTATCCCTCTCCTCGGTTTCTCCTCCCCTTGCTCTGTGAGGCGTATTCTACCCCCTTTCCACCCCCTCCTCAAATTCTTTGTCCCTTTGAAACTTTATCAGCCTCCAATGATCATTTTACTGCCTGGCCTCTTCTCTATCTAAGAAAGATCTTATGTATATCCTCCAGGTCAGGTCTCAGGTGAACTAGGAACCTCAACCACAAGATCAGGAAAGGAAAAATAGATCAGCACCACGGACAGAACCCCTGGAAAAGCAGAGTTTGCCGGGGGATCCAAGATTCCAAGCCCACAGAGCAAAAGCTGTTGAGTTCGAATGCTGTCCAGGGGACTTGTTTTTCCAAATGGGGTGCTGTGGCCAGAGGAGGCTAGATGATGAGTTATCATAGACGCACCAGAGGTTGAAGCGTCATTTTGTAGTCCTGGGCGGTGCCCCATTGTCCCTTTCTCAAATTGTCTTCTTTCCCTCTCTTTATCCTCACTTTCTTCGTGCCAGACTCCTCTTTGGCCTTCCAGAGCCAGCTTTTCCTAGGAGGCCTTGGCTGCCCCCCTGTCTTGTCCACCCGTCATACCCTCTCTGTTAGCTCCCAGTCCTGAACACACTGTAGTGCTGCCCTTGGCACGGTGCTGTGATTGTTCAGTGAAAGGTAGGAAAACTCAGGAAAGCACAATATCTGTCCTTTGCTTTTATGTAGCCTTAGTTCCGGATATGAACCTGCCACCTAATAAGTGTGAAATAATTATTTGTTGAATGAACTGTAAGACTGTAGATTATACTTGAAGGGTGCATCTACAGAAAAGAGGACCCCATGAACTCCAGGATGCTGCCTGGCCCCTGATGAATCAGCTGAGGTCCAAGACCCAACATGGGTAATATTGGCAGAGTGGAATGTAATTTCCAGAGAGAGTGAATGTAATTCTCAGAGAGAAACTGAGGCAGAAGGTCACTCCCAAGGCTCAGATTAGTACTGTATAGGTTTTGACTGAGTGACTACTAAAAGCTTTTGACATGAAATATATTGTTGATCCTACTTGGGTGAATTTTTATACTTTTTATACTCGGTGACTGTGTTTGTGCTGAGTTAGCTCTTCAATAATCTCTTCTTCATGTTTTCCATTTATAAAGTGGCTTTATAAGCTGTGGCACATATATGCATATCACACTGGGGGTGAAATCCAGATGTCTGGGACACTGTAGGCCCAGGTCCAGTTTCTTAGGCCATGCTTGTCTAGGGGAAGATATCAGACCAAGATCACGTGTCCACAATGGGGAAAATACCTGAATTAATGTCAACAAGGCAGACAATAAAAAAGGCTTCCTCCGTAGTCACGGGAGGATCTGGTGGACTCCACCACCCACAGTCCCTTGGTGGGATTTCTTGCCCACTGAATACCTCTTGTCTGAACTTGGAATTCCTAAATTGGCCTCGCTGGCTCAAGGACATATCTGGGTCCAGGAGTGCACTCCTCCAGGAGAAAAGTGGCTCCTTTCAGTGGTTTGTTCAAGATTATCCCAGAAGAAAAGCCCAAACCATCTATGAACAAGGGCTTAGACAGGGCAGAGGTGGGTTTTCTCATAGGAGGTGGAGGTGGCTTCTCTTTTCTAGAATTCTGGTCTCCTGGTAAAACAATCATCCGTGATGCCACAGGAAACAAACTATTTCTCAAGCTGGGAGTGTGAGTGGGAATGTGGTAAGGGGAACCATTTTGATGGATAGTTCTGTTTGGACAAAAGAATCTTCACCTTTTTCACCCCTTATGTGATGGACTTAGAACTCAAATTGTAAGCTCTACAGCGAGTTTTGTCGCTTATTCTCTGCACAGAGGAAGCCTAACATGGTTGTAAGGCAGGGAAAGGGCTTCATCTCGTTAAATTGAATCTGTCACTCACCTTCCACTCAGCTTGTTACAAAGGTGCGTCTTTAGCACTTAGTGCAGAGGGGGAAATCTGGATACCCCGCTCTCTAAGGAACCCGGAGGACTGTGTTCAGAGCCTATTGAGCCCGTTTGTCCTATTTGCCCCACAAAAGCAAGAACAGGCAAAATGGTTAAAGTGCTTTTATAAAGCAGGGCTCCCCAGGCACATATCAGATGCTGCTTTCCACCTTTCCTCCCCTCCACCTGGAAAAGGTTGACAGTGACAGAGAGAAGTCAGGCTTGCACTGTTGGCAAGCTGGCAGGTGAGACACGTATATTATGTGGTTGTGAATTTGGGCTTTCTGTCCCATTTATTACAGTGTTTCTTATCCAGAAGCACCTGGATTTCAGGGTAAACACAGCAAGCCCAGACACTCTTCCATCTTGCTGGCTGTGATATTTCTTTCCCTCTTTTTTTTTTTTGAAATAGAGTCTTGCTTTGTAGCTCAGGCTGGCCATAACCTCACTATATATCCCAGGCGAGCCTCAAACTCACAGCAATCCTCCTGCCTCTGCCTCCTGAGTGCTGGGATTACAGGCATAAACCACCATGCTGGGCACTGTGGTGTGTAGTACTGATTGCTGGTGGGTGTGAATCACCACGCCCAGCATTGTTGTATGTGGTTACCGGGGATCAAACTCAAGACTTTGCACTTGGAAGACAGGCGCCAGAACCACTGAGCTAAATCCCTGGCCCTGGCTGTGATATTGCTGTGGATCCCTAAAGTGGAGGACTTTCTTAGTGATGCTGTGTGCCCCTCATGTCCTACCTTTCTTTCCCTCCCACCCTTGTGGGTACATCTTGGGCCTTTCTCTGGGCTGGAGAGGTTGTATCCATGGAGGGACAGCTTTCTGCTGAAAAAGCTCAAAATGCTGGCTGTGAGCATGCCTTGCTGCCTACCACCCCAAGCTTCCCTGCCCCTCGACAACAGCTCTGAGAGGGCAGCTGCAGGAGGGCATCCGTGACTGTGCCTGTCCTGTCCCTAGACAGGATTTGAAACACCAAAACCTCTTTTCCCTCCGGGGGGGCGGGGGGGAGATGATGATCATTCTGCATGAGATGTTCAAACAGAAGGGATGGAACTTCCTGTCTGAGCTTGTTCCAGCTGCTATAACCCAATACCATATGTCGAGTGATTTGTAAAGATTAGAAATGAATTGCTTGTAATTCTAGATGCTGAACAGTTTGAAGTCAAGGCACCAGCAGACTAGCCATTTGGTAAGGGCCCATCTTTCTAGTTCCACCTGTGTCCTTATCATGGAAGGGGCTCCGTACATCTGCAGACTCTTTTTTGTAATGCCACTAATTCCACTCATGCTTGAGACTCCCTTTAAAAGGGGTGGTGGTCAGTATGAAGAACTGTGTGGACTAGAACTGGTACCGGAAACAGAAGCCTCTAAGTACGGAAGTGGGAACACCAGCTCTCTCTCCACTGTGCCCCGTGAGGACACGGGGAGAAAGTGGCCACCCTCCAAGCAGAAAGTGGCTCAACCTAAAGTCCAGTGTCCTGACCCCTGGACCTCAGACTCCCCAGCCTCCAAAACTAAAACAAGTATCTGAGATTTAAGCTTCCTGGTCTGTGGAAATTTGCTACAGCAGCCTGAACTCTAACAAGTGTGAACACCTAGCGGAGAATCTCCCCCTAAAAGTTTCTCTGTTGGGAATCTGTCTTTGTACTTAGCCCCAAGAGTCTTGATTCACCTCTTTTCATGTGTATTAACTAAGCTGAACATTAGGTAACACCGTAGCATTCTCATCCATAAACATCATTGACCCCACTTCTGGTAGCATTGGACCGTAGCCTCCCTTGTAGCTGGTGGGGCAAGATAGCCCTGAACTGCCTTCTTAGCCGGGGACCCTGTCACCAGAATGGATTGATCAGGAAGCTGGTTCTGGGCTTGCTCTTCTCTTCATTTCCTTGGGGATGGAAAGATGTAGACAAAGACTGGTTCACTGGGAGTGAGGCCGACACTGTCCCTCGGTTGTAGTCACCTCAAAGCCTTCTCCCTTGTCCTGTCCCACTGCTCTGACTCCTTGTGAGTGTCACACTGGCACAGATACCTGCAGTGCCACTGTGCTGGGGGCCACCACTGAGGTCTGTGCCATGCCCGAGGACGTCCTTTCTCCCAGCTCTGTGTCATTCTTGTCTCCTAGCCCAGCACACAGTGTGGCTTCTGCTCAGAGCCTCAGGCCATCACTCCAGGAAGTGGCTCCTTCCACTTCCAGCCCCTTCTCTGCCCCTCTAGGGCTAAAAGCCCGTCCAGTGAAGTCCATTATCCCTGCTTGCTCCTCCATCCTGTCTTTCACATACAGTAATCCATGTCAGCACCTTATGGAAATCAACAGCTAGTGTCCAGCTATCCGGCCAGTGGAATTACTCCTGTCATTCCAAGGAAACCCTGACCACAAGAAGCCTAGACTACTTTGAAGGAAGTAGCTACTTCTCACTAAACTGCCGCGTGTACTCTAACTCTCAAGCTGCTCCCATACGGAAGTTGCTTTCCATCTTCTCGTTAACAGAGCGATCTTTTTCCCTCATGACATGTTTTCCTTTTCAGCCGTGGGCTAACTCCCCCCTTCCCCGAACACTGGTTCCCTGCTCACTCTCCCTCTCTCTTGCTCACAGACTGTTCACCTCCCACTAGAAGTGGGATGGCAGAGTGCTCCTTAACAAGTCCCTAAAAAGGCACTTTCTACTGAGGGTGTGGGGCTCTGCTCAAAAACCCTCCGGAGCCCACGTGGAGTCCAGTCCCAACCAAAAGATGAGGCCGTCTCCTCTGCCCCCGGGCTTTCCCGTGTCCTCTGTCTCATGTTCATGACCACTCTTCCCTTTCTCTGCCATCTCTTCCTTCCCCCTCCTCCAGGTCCTTTGTCCCTCAAGTCCCCTCCTCCCTACATACCATATAACTAGGGAGAAATGAAACTTATTTACATTGCAGGTTTCACTAGACCAAACACTGGCATTTTAAGCTGAATTGCAGAAAAACAGCATTGTACCAGGAAGTTTTCAGCCTGCAGGTAGAGAGAAGTTTGGGAAGTAATAAGTCCCTTAAAGGAGTACAAAGTCCAGTCACCTGGCTATGAGTGCCGATAACAATTTAATTACCTCTGCCAGGGTCACTGGCTATGGCCAGAAGGACTAGTTCAGGGCCTCCTTCCCCCTGACATCTGTCCCTTTCCTGTCTAACCCAAGAAACAGCTTATACAGTTTGGGGTGGAGAGAAGGAAAGAAAAAACAGCCTTACCAAACACCACAGAATAACATATACAAAATCAGGTACGAATGGGTATGTTTATTTAGAGTGACAGTAGATATCAAAATACATGATAAATGTTCATCCCAACAAATGCCACAAGCATCACAGAATCTGGGAAAATAACACTCCTGAAGACCATTCATTAATCACGGGCTTGTCATTTTTCTGCAATACTTTCCCTTTTCTATTTCCTGGCTGCAAGTACTAACTGCATTTTTGGGAGACAATTTTATATTTTCTGGGGATAAACCTTAAAGACAACCCACTCTTTCCTCCTAACATGGTTGACAGCTAGAATTTTATCTACTGCCATTATACAATGTTTCCTTTCCAGCTTTGCAGTTGGTTACTGATCATGTTACATTATTCTTTTGTTATTACTGCTGCCTTTTGGGACTGGAGATTGAACCTAAGACCTTCCCACTGAGCCGCATCCCCAGACTCTTTTTTTAGTTTTTGAGACAGGGGTCTCACGCAGTCACGAAATTGCTAAGGATAAGCTTGAATTTGTAGTCCTCCAGTCTCCCAGAATGCTGCTATTACCAGTGTCCACCATGCCCAGCTTAAATATTTTTAAAGATGATAACACACACTAGCCATTTTTTTAAAAAAAAAAGTCTTCATTAGGGGCATATGCTATGTTGATTCTGTTTTACTCCGAGATGGCAGGTGACACCGTCACTCTGAGTGGAACAGATCCTGAGCGACATGAATCTGAGCCACAGAACCCAGCTTAAATGAGTTCCCAAGAACTTCCCATCACTGGGCCTCCAAGACCCCCCTGGCCACTTCAGGGGCAGCCACTTGGAAGAGGGGAAACCAGGCTGGAAAGGATGCTTCTGTGCCACTTGTCCTTGACTAGTACAGACATGTGTACCACAAGAGGATCCCGCAAGAGCCCCTCCAGGATCTTGGGGGAGAGCTTTTCCTAGCACTTTTTTCTTGAGTCTGAGTCTGCCTTTGCCTCACAGCTTAGAAGCGATGAGACATGGCTAACCTGATCAGCCCTCATCAGCTACTTTCTCACCCCCATGCCACCCGCACCAACAGCGAGGTCTGCATTCGGTTGACTTGGAGCACATTTGCACCAACGACACAGACTACGTTACTGGTTGGGTCTCTGCATTTTTAAGCTCTGCTTCTATGGGGGGAAAGTGAGGTATACAGCAAGGAGCTGCTCCAGGCTTATACCATGATAAGCTCATGAGGCCAGAGAAAGACGCGGCCTATCAGATCTCACAGAACGGTGCTCACTCACTCCGCCCTGGTCAGGTGCCCTTTTCTTGGACTAGTCACTGCAGACACCTACGGGGACCCAGCTCTGTGACACAGGGTCTCTTGCCTTCCTCCCACCTCTGTAGAAGCAGGCAAGATGCCCTTGCTCTTTGGGCCCTATAATGAGATCGGGACATGGGATAGGGACAAGGGATCAGGACGTGGGATCAGGACAAGGGATCAGGACATGTGGACAGGGAGACATACAAGGTAAAGACAAATACTGTGGGCAGATAGAAATGATTTTCCTTAAACTTCTTCCTCGCTTGCTTTTACTCTCTCCGTGTAAATGTCACCCAGAACTAGCCTGCCATCGAGCATCTTCGATACTGTATCATACCCCTGTAACTTTATCATACTTTACCTCGGTGCCCACCATAGCTGGGTTTCCCAGGAAACAGATTCTGAGACTGTGAGAGTCACAGGCAGAACGGGCAGTGAAGGAAGCAGAACCGGGCAGAGAAGGAGGTGGAAGGACTACACTGTGATCTCACAGAGCTTTGGAACTTGGATGGCCCTTCAGCCTCGTCCCTGTTGAGGCAGAGGAGGCTGCAGCTTCACACCCTGCTCTAGCCACCACTGAAGGAGGCTGCCCAGGAGCTCCTTGGTGGCAGACGAGGTCCTGGAGAGGACTCAGCTGTGTGCCAGCGGCAGGCAGCACTCGCGGCAGCTGGGAAGGGACATTGCCAGGTCCTGAAGGGGAACGTGAGTGGCACCACACGGCGTCCACTTCAGTGGATTTCCACACAGTGCAAACAAGACTTGGAGAATCCCCATATTTGAATATTAAAGGCCAAGTATGGAGCAGAGGCAGACGTAGCTCTCTGCATGACATCGCTGAGTATTTTCCCCTAAATACCGACACTGAGTCTTTCACTTTGGAATCTATATTTTACACTGTTCTTTCCAGTCCCTCATTCTTTTGAAATCTATGATGTAAATTCTGAAGCTTCCCATAGAATCACTGTAAACATGATTTAAAGCTACCAATCAGGGTTGCACTGAAGGCTGACAGTCACGTTGCCACCTGCACCTGGGCCCAGGTCCTCTGCCTGCTGAGGTAGGGGCCAGCCGTCATGGAAATCCCTCGGATCTGGGGCTCTCGGGCCAGGCACACCCCTCCCTGACTTCCCAGCAGCCTGTTCACCTTGTCTAGCAGAGCTGGCCGCTGTGAGGGTGGGAGTGGGCACCCTGCTGTCTGTCTATCTCAGAACCACCGCCTTCGCCTCTTTAACACACCTCCTGGTTCTAGGCCTCTTTGGGCACTAACTGCCCTTTTTTCACTCTTAGCATGAGGCCTCCAAACCCATCCTCTTACAGGAACTCCCGGGACCTGCTCCACCTTCTGGCTGGTATCACCAGGCAGGTCGGATTTTCCTCTGAGTGGCCCATCGGTTACTCACTGGCCCATCTCAAACATCCAACCCAGGGTTTTGATTACATCCTGTTTCCCATTGCAGAGAAAGCAGGCTTGCGTCCCTTTGTCGAATTCACAGAGCACACGACATTGCGTCCGTGGAATACATTAGAATTTTGACAAAAATGGTCCAAGGTGACTCAAAGATATCCTCTGCCTCCTGTTACCCATCTGCTGCCGAGGAGAGGGGAGCTCAGGAAAGGTCAGGAAACTGGCATGTTCGTCCCTCCTGGGCTGCAGATTCTGCCAAGGAAAGATGGGAGATGAACTGCTATAGAAAAGGGGTCCTTTATTGAGCACAAGGGACAGTGTTCAGACTCCCCTGTCTGAAGAACCATCTCCTCTACCGGCTGGCACGCCGTGTTTATGGAAATTCATGCCAAGCTGCCTCAGGTAGAAACTTGCTTACCTTAGGACAACACAGGCGGGTGAAGGGCAAAAAGGAATCAAAGTTGTTTACTGCACAGGAGAAGAGGGAGTGACGGTGACAGACGGTGGGCGGCTGATGTATGGGTTTCCTCGGTAAAATGTCAAACTGTGACTTACTTTCCATTTGGTTCTCCCGACTTTAAAACCCACAAAGCCTTCATCTAGACTTTCTAACTTAAGTACACACACACATCAGTTACATGTCCTTATTGCTTCAAAATAGGTCTCAGCCTCAGAAGTGTCCCACCAGGTTTGGGAATGTCTTGCGGGCTGGGGCTAGAGGGGCCGACTCAGTGGCAGACTTCATTATCCTGAGTACTTGCTCTGCTCCCCGCCCCCACCATGCCTTCCTGGGGCTCATTACTTCCTGTAACATATACATTTCTTAATTTAATGCATTCATTCGTCTGTTATAGCTTTTCCATAGCCAGAATGGTGCAGAGCAGTGACGAATGGTTTATCAGAAAAGCAGCTCTTGGATAGGACTTCATAGATGGCGGCAGGAAATCCACAATGTGGGGAGGACAGAGGGAAGGACTTTCGGATCACCAGAGAATTTCTTCCCCTGGGTTTCCTGACCCAGAAACATTAAAAAATCTAATGCAGCTTTATTCTCCATCCTCCTTTAAGCCTTAAATGTCTGTCTTTTGGGTATGGTCTGTAATAGACTAGGGCTTTAGGACCAGTTTCTCTGAGAAGCAGCCGGTGTTCAAGAAGGGCCCTTGACACCATTCTGACTTAATGCTAGACACATCTGCAGCTACTTGGACAAAATTGACATTGTCTGGAGTGCAGAGCAATCGCCGAACACAGCATTAGGGAGCATTTACTCTTGAGCCGTGCTACCAGACAGCAAATCTTGACCTTTAGGAGTTCAGAGATTAGATTTCGTTGCTGCAGGCGTTGAAGATATTGTTAGGAATTTGTTGCTATTCAAAGCAGATTTCAGGGGTTACCTATGGGTTTAATTCATCGCATCAATCATTTTTTGGAAGGTTCTTTTAAAGCCAAGATAGCTTCAAATAAAAACTAGGATTACTTTTACATTGATTGTCAGCAGTTGGTAAGAAGCGAAGGGAAACACCCTTGAGATGCTGTTAAAGTTTTCGTGTTTGTGCCATGGCCGGCTGAGGTCCGCAGAATGGGCGAGGAAGGGAAGGTGCGCGCTTTCCACCAGGCTTTTGAAGCAGCTGGTGTGGGAAGAGGCAGGAAATGAGAGAAAGGATTTGCCTGCGGTCTGCTGTAGATTTGTCCAGCCTTTAACACGTTCGGCACGCAGATCTGCAGGCTATCTGAGAGTGCTTCGTTTAAAAATAAAGACCCATTTAAGCCAACAGGGGTTAAATAAGGCTTATTCTGTTGAGCCAGTCTGTAGAGATACATGGTCTCTTCCTGCTCTGTAGGTGGGTGTGTCCGTGTGTGTGCATATATGGAGTGTGTGTGTGTGTAAGTGTGCCATCAGCCTTTCTTATCTAGTGGTCAGTTTCCCAGCTCCTTGGGCCTTCTTGATCCCCGGGTTATATGGAAAGATCTCTCAGAGTCTCTGGAAAGGAAATTCATTCAATGGCCAGGCACCTTGCTTCTTGTAGCAGGACTTGCACTCTGATCCTTGTTGATTTTTATTTTGAATAGAATTCCTATTATGCTTTTTTTCTCTGCTTCCCAATCCATAGTCGATTAAACACCTTGAGAGCCAATCTCCACTGTCCTTTTTTATTTCTCCAAATTGGCTTAGTTGTAAGAGAGGGAAAGGAGCACCCAGCACTGATTTCTGCGCCGCTCAAAGGTGATAAGGGGCACTTGTCACCACAGGCAGGGCAGAGCCTGGGGCAGGCAGGACCCAAACTCTACAACCAATGGGGAGATGCTCCCTACTCAGGGAAATGGTGGGGTATGAAGTAATTGGGACAAAACTGATGGATGATTTCATAGGAGTCAGTATGTTCAGTTTGCTGGAATCATGTATAATTATTGTTAAATATATTTTAGGGAGAGCTTTATCAAATGTTGTTAACATTCAGAAGTTGTGTTCCTGGACTGTGGCTTCCTTGTCAAGGAAAGCCCCAGCTTGGGAGCAGGTGGTGGCTTAAAGTTGAATGCACAGGATCCTCTCCTGGCTGGTGTGTGGCACGGGGCCACCGACCTTGTTCCTGATAGTCAGCAATGTGTCTTCTGATACTTTGCAGATCTGCAGCAGGAGGGATGAAAAGCAATCCAGTCCATCCCCACGAAAGCTACAATTCCCAAGGTTGTCTGTCATTTGCGGAAAAGTTCTAATGTGCCAGGCATAACGCCCCCTATGAGGTGGGCATCACTGCCCAATGGGCAGAGAGAAAACCAAGACTCACAAAGTTAAGAAGTTTGCCTTGGTTTACCCAACCACTGAAGGGCATGGCTGGGATTCACACTCAGCCCTGTGTGCTGTGAAGGTCTTTGCTGGCACCAGCAAGCCAAGCTGCGGCTCCCATGTGGAGGAGCAAATGGAAACACATGTGGCTCGATGACCCTGGACAGACTGCCGAGGACGGCAGAGCAGACATTTGACACTCAGTCTGTTGGCCTTCTCTTAAACCTGGCTTCACTGCTTTGTATAGATGACATTGGTACTAATAACCTCTGTGAATTCACAATGTGCTAAGTATAAGTACATATGCCAGGACAGATACGTACACTACAAAGAATGATTACTAGGTGCCTCTGCTCTTAGGGAAATATACCCACATCCACATTTAAAATACAACGGAGCTTTTCTACCAGGCTTCAATACCTCTTGGTGCTGGGTCACTGATGTCGCTTGGCTGGAGTCTGTCAGCAGACAGTGGTTTTGAAGAGAGTGATTGATTTCTCAGTGGACTCTCAGACCGGAGTTGAGGTCTCTTGGAATTCATGAGTAAAGGTGCTGCTTGTTTATAGGAAACACAGTTGTGCAGCTGCTGGAGAAGGGAAAAACTGAAAGAAGGCAGCTGACCTGAGCTCTGTGCTCTCAACCTGAGAAATCAGTGAGTGGGCTGTCTTGGATTCGTTTGAATTTATTCAAGAAAAAGAAGTTCTTTATTTCAAAGGTAATTCATCTTTATTACAGAAAATTGAAAGTATACCGATAGACAAAAAGAACTAACAGTTCTACTAACCAGAGATCATATAAACAGTTATATCAGGAGATATCCTTCCCTATATAAAAGCGTATTGTTTATAAAAAGAATGTAATATATATCCTGTTTTACTTAAAAATATTTCCATATGTCATGATTCTGCCTTGTCCTTTTCTGTGACTGCATGGTAACTTTCCAAAAGAGTCTATCATTGCTCACAGTTCTGTAGTTTAATAATTTACCTAGTGGGTTTCTGTTAAAGATCTCAGAGCCAAAGCAAAATGAATTGAGGTGTAGAGGCGTTTTTTTTGTTTTGTTTTGTTTTGTTTTGTTTGTGTGTGTGTGTGTGTGTAGGAGGCATCGTGATATGATAAGCAAAAGAAAAAACCAACACTTTGGATAGATGACAAATCTGTGACAGACTCTTGGAGTACATTGCATCTCTCCAATGCGACAAACCACAGGTTGGCTGGTGAGGCTCCAGCAGTCCCTCTGGAGTCTCTCAGCACCTGAACACAGTGATCTCCTTGTGGTATAGATTCAACATCAGCATGATCCCCGTGGCCCATCCTGGACCTGTCCCCAAGTACCTACCCCATGGAACCCTGGGTCTGCCTTGCCCGGTACGTGGGTGATTGGAGAGCACCGTGAAGATGAAAATGTACTCCGTCCCTAGTCTTTTCTTGCCTAGTATTCCCTGAGTGAGAATCAGTACTGAGATGCTATGTTTATTTTTAGGATGCAGCAAACACGCTGTCCCATTCATCTCCACAAAGGAGCCAGATCCCTAGAAAAACCCACATCATTTGGGGAAGCATGAGCAGAGCCCAGGCAAGCAACTTCCTGTGACACTGCTCCCCCTAGGGAAAGGTTGACAATCTTCCCAAAGAAGCAAATGATCAAGCTATTTTTGACATTCATTATATTTGTCCTTTCATCCATGTAACTACTGCCCATGTGTTTATGGAGAAGCTTCCTGGAGAGTGGAGAGAAAACACTGACTGAGGAAGCCCTGGGCCTCGAGGAGATCAGAGGCCAGCGGAGCAGGCTCTGCTGCGGCACGGGGATAGAGGCTGCAGTGTGCCTGCAAAGCCAGCTTCACAGGATGGTCGCGAGACTGTCTCCTGCCCTGTTGAACCAGACAGAAAGATGGTGCATCAGAGATAAAGAGGATCAGGAGGCAGGCTATGTGCAGGATGCCATAAACTTTACAAATAAGTCTGAAGTAAACGAGCAACTAAATGATACAGAACTCAGTAACGAATCACACTTGAAATCTTCACTCTTCCACATCCTCTGCATTTGTGCTTTTGTTTAAAGGTCCACTTCCTACCCATCATCCTGTGTTCAACATTCCAGTACTTTCTCCTTCACCTGATCCTGAAGAGCAATTTCCAGTCAACACCTGTTTTTCCCGTTCTCTCTCAGGATCTCACTCTGTCTACGCTCAGGCAGGAAGCTCGGTTCCAATCCACTCTCGAGTTTGATCTCCGACCTCGGTGTCTCCCTCGGGAAGACTGCACCATCCCCAGGCCTCGACTCAAGGGAGAGAAAGGGGAAGCCGGCAGTAGCTAGAGCACCTGCTTCATGAAAGCGTCATGGTGAGTGCACAGCTCCGCATCGTGAAGCCCCAAACCCAAGTCAGGCAAACAAAGACCTTTTAGAAGCTTGGCACCAACACAGCAAGTGGTGAAGCCACAGACCCGAGTTGGTATGAGTCTATTTATAGTCTTTCACTTATGCTAAGTGTGAATATTCATACATTTCATTAAAGAAATATTAATACATTTAATTTTGACACTGCTGCTGACAGTGTTATGTAATTTATGGGAAATGCCCCATGTTACCTTTATAAATTTATAAATTTCTGAATTTTTAAACAGATTGTGGTCTCATGGATTTCTTATAAGGAACTGTGATGTACTCTTTTTTTTTTTCTTTTACTAGCCTATCTTGTGTGTTCACTTTTATCTTTCATAGAGGTGATTTTTTTAAATCTCTCTTTCTCTCCTTCCTTTCTTTCTTCTCTCTTCCTTCCTTCCTTTCTTTCACAGATATTGGACACAAGGCCCTCACACCATGCTATATCCCCAGCCCTATTTGGTTTTTTTTGAGATAAGGTCTTACTATACAGTCCAGGCTGGGTTTGAATGTGTAGTCCTCCTGCCTCAACCTCAGTACTGGGATTACAGATGTACTCCCCCACACCTGGCTCTTTAATTCTCTTGAGAGTCCAGTGCAGATGATTTTCTAAGATTCTTTTTGCTTCCTAACCACATATACTTTCTTTTCCAACACTCAGAATTAGTTTTTGTCTCATGTAGACTGGATTTAACACATTTGGGTATTTTTGTAGCTGAAAAAAAATGTTGCTATATAGTTTTTGTATATTTTTTTAAATAACTTCATGGAAACATACCACATATCATAAAATTCACTTGCCTTGTGTGTACAATTCAATGACTGGTAAATTTGCAGAACTGTACGGGAAACATGATAATCCAGTTGCAGGACATTTCCATTGCCCAGGGGAAAGTCCGTGTCTAGGCAGTTACTACTGCTCCTGCCTTTGACAGCCACTGTCTGCTGTTCATCTCCTGGGGAAACTGAGGCTTGCATGATGGATGGAGCTGAATGTGATCCTGGTCCTCTTGACTCTGAATGCATCATCTTTAGCCAGCTGCTTAAGAAGGTCAAGAGCAGCCTCTCTCCAGACAGGCCTGGAAGTGAGTCACCAGGCATGACCGCTGGGGAGAGCAGTGACCACGGTGACCGAGGATGACCTTTAGGCTCCTGCCAAATCGGAGCTCCTGGGATTCCACAAATCCATAAAATGCCTCAGGCTAAGCCAGGGACTTACGTTAATGAATGGATAAGAATGATGTATCATGAACAGACTAATTGCATATAAAAGGAGCGCTTCTGAAGTGCACCGCGTGCTCCCTTAAGCACTTTAAACGGTCCCCAGAGATGCTGTCTGCAGCCACCATTTGCATTATCAGTGAAGAGGTGGTTGCCAAAGACAGGGGACTGTCAGCCCAGCCCGGAGTCCAGTCACCCACATTCCAGCATAGTGAGGTCCAAATTAGGGAAAGCTTTGCGTAGATGGATTCCCTCAGCTCTTTAAATTAGAAGGTGGTGCTTCTGATGTGATTGTTCCTGGAATCAAATGTTTCTGATGTACAAGGATAACTGACAGAATAGATTAAAAGCATGCTTGCACCACAACTAGGAAACAGTGGATGCACTGTTATTATTTTTACGGAAAATGAACAACTTCCTCTCTGTCTGTCCACTCTCAAAGCCACACAGATTTGCCTGCAGCTCTTCTTTCTGTTACAGTGTTGTCTCCCCATGTTTCAGGGATCATAGGCTCGGTCTGTAATCTCTGCCTGAGTGAAACATGGACCTAGAAAGAAACCCGTGACCCACCCCGTATGCCCTGGTGTGATCCTGAGATCAGTACCATCCCAAACAGAGACTCAAAGCTCCTGCTTTAAAGTAATTTTGGAGTAAAAGAAAATTTGGTCCCTGATACCAACATTGCACCACCACGGTAAGAATTTTTGTAACCCATAGACATTTCTGGGTGTTTGTAAAATTTTTTGTCATCATTAATATGAATAGATCTTTTTGGTTTACAAGCAGCAGTTCCCTATTTTCTATCACTTAATTATCACAATGATCCTATGAAAATGGTACAGTTGTTAATAATTAGCATTATTAATCTCAGTAGTATTATAAATTATTAATAAGTGATGTGGACCATATAATACATTTATTACTGAGCTTCCTGACTTCAAGAATACATGGAATACATTACCTGGGGTTGTAGTTTTCTAGATCTGCATCCTGACTCTTAGAGATAAGAAAAGTTAGACTCAAATACGTCAATCTGTTCACTAAAGGTTCACCCAGCTATTAAGTGGGGTGCAGGTTGAGATTTCATGTCAGTTTTCTCTGGAACACAGGCGTGGTAACAGTATAAAGAGCATGGCCTTGCCCAGTGTCACAGAGATAAGTTGCAGAAGGAGAACTGAACCCAAGTCCCCTCACTCTGAGTTCCAGGATGGTGGTGGAGATGCTGCTGCTGCTATTTCTTTCTCTCCTCTTCCTCCTCCACTTCCTCCTCTTCTTTCTCCTCCTCCTCATCCTTTTCTAACTATGCTGTGGCAACGTAAAGATCAGATTTCTGAATCAGACTTAAATTCAAGGCTTAGACTTGATAATAGATTTCCCAGAACACAAGATTCTTTACCTCTACTGTAAACCAACAAGAAGACTCAGGCTGCCCTGGACAGATGGTAGCTAAGAAACTTACACACTTGAGCTATTTTATTTACTAAGAGTATTTTTTTTTCCTTGATCAATTTATTGCAAGTACTCAATTGGAGAAAAAATTTAAACTATCTCTTTTTAAAACTAACAACAAACTAAAAGCATCGGATTTCTTGAATGTTCTCTCCTATCTCTCTACTTATGAACAGAGCACCACAAGATTTTCATTCATATGCAAATATTTATAAGCAAAAAAAAAAAAAGTGCATTCCAGTGCTTCTATCTAAAGCAAGTTTTCACATTAGATTCTCGTCTTGCTGGGCAATATAATGGTTTGATGATGATTTTGGAGTGCCTGGCATGAGGGGCACTAGATTATATTTCACTTTCAATTTCTTTATTTACAAGCAAGGGCTTTAGTAACAGAATTTAGCTGATGTTTGTCTATGACTGAATGAGGACCATGATTAACAAGGTGCTAATAAAGAAGTATAAAGGAAAGGGTCAAAAGAAAAATGATAGCAGGAAATGTGTCCCTCTGGAAAAAAGACTTCTACCAGAACAACTCGGGCTGCATCTCTCCTTAGTGATTAGGGTGAGTTTCCTGGAAAACATTTGCTCAATACTCACAGGTGCATTTTTTTTGCTAGTTTTTCTATTTTAATAAATATACTTTCTCACTGTATTTCTTACCTATTTCTTTGACCACTGGTTTTGAGATTCATAGATATTTTAAATAGAGAATTTATGATCATCATGGCTTCTTAGTTATTTTCTTGTCCCTGAGACAAAATACCAGGCAACCACAAGTGAAAAGAAGAAAAATTTATTTTAGCTCACAGTTTGTAGAGGTCTCAGTCTATAGTTGGTGTGCTCCAGGGTAGGGCAAGGCGGATGAAAAGTAGTCCGTGGATGGGTAGGCAGGAAGCAGCAAGCCTTCCTCTCCCTTTTTATTTTATGTAGGCTAAGAGTCCATCAGTTGGTATCACTTACACCAGGGTCGATCTTCTGTCTTCAGTAAATCCATTCAGCCTCATCCAAAACTTAACTAATCCAATCAATGGAGTGAACTGGTTGTTATGCACCCTTAATCCAGTATCTCACACGCATGATCCAGTTACTCCAAAAGTCCCAGCTATAAGCACATGAGGTTTAGGGGAGACATCTAGATACAAGCTATAACAGCTTAGCATCAAATAAGACTGTTAAAAATGACAAATGTGCTATGTAAACAGGGCATTTTTTCCATGACTGTGGTAGGAAAGAATTGGCTATGCCTCTTCCTCTCCAAAAGGCTGGCCTGAGTTCTCCTAAAGACAATTCAAAATGCTGCAGCTAGACCATGCAGACCAGAAGTTGCAGAGCAAAAGCCCAGACCAAATCAAGCCCACAGACCTGTTTTTAGTTAGCTCATTCAATAGGAAAAGTTTTTTTAATAGTTGCCAGCCCTAAAACAGGTTGTATTACTTCATATGAAAATCCTTATTTCTGCTATCTTTTGGAAAATCAAAGGCTGTATGCGTTGGCCCTGAAATTGCTCACAGTGACAGGAATACTGGGCCTATTTCTCTGTCCTACAAGAAGGAACATCTACTATCCAAGCTGCCCTGGTCCTCACATCTTGTAGCTGTTGTGAGAAGAGCGTAGCCTTTGCAGCCTTCTGAGATTCCACCCCAGTAAATCATCCAGTGATGAATAAAGACAGTCTTCACTTCTCAGTCTTCATTATAAGTACAAACAGTAGTATGCTGTCCTTTGGGCAAGGAGCACATGGGGTAGCCCATCTGCGGGCATGTGTCTTTTGGTTACTCTTTGTACAGGGTGTCCTTGTGTACCTTGTAGCCCTTGCCCCACCCCCATGCCCCTAGGAAAACAGAGTCTGGCTTTATTGGCAGACTATGCTTCCACTACGTCCATGCTGCTGGGCAGATCACTACATGTCTCACAATCCCAGTACCCTTCTCTGTAAAGTAGGATGCTGTGAGAGTGATGTGAACACAGGTGTATCTGTCTGCAGACCTAACCCTCCTATCACCTGATGCCTGCTCCCTGCTCCTGTGTCCCCCATCAAGCCAGTAACTACATCAGCTTAGTTCTCTTGCTGTCTGAGTTACTAGCTGAATGGGTCAAAATGGTTGCCAAAGGACACACAGATTCCCGTGTAGAAGCAGGTTGAGGGGGGCTGCACTGAATGCTGACAGCCCTTCTGCAGCACTCTGGACATTCTGGAAGGTTCTCTGTAGGTTATGATTTCCCTCAGATGAGCTGACTTGTGTCCTTTGTCATAGCCAAGGTTGAGCTGCAACGATTTACTTGAAAAGGCACCATGGAGACTGTGAACTTGAGATCAGATTTCAGAAGGAGCCCAAGGCTTCCTGTTAAGTGTGAACGCTGTACGAGAGATAACAATAGGAGTGAGATATGCTAAAAGTGTTATACATGAATTTATATTCAATAAAAATGCCTTCTAGCTATAATTATCACATTTTTGCTAATATTGAGATTCTAGATGTCAAATTTAATATTTGAGTAAACTAATTAAAGAATGTTTTTTCCATTAGCCTTGACAAATAGTCTTTCCAACTGAAAGTTTCACATATGTGTTTTTTTAAAAGAATGTTTTTGGGGGTAACAGTGGCCTACACAGCCAGAACTTTGCTTTTCCTTCTCTCTCTCTTTTCGCTTCTGCTCTCCTCAGCTTTGTTTTGGGTTCTTTTGTTAGGGGCACAATTTTCAGAGGGTGTTAATGCATCGTTTTTATGCATTTGTCAAATAGTTCTAGGTGGAATTGCCTCTTAAGATTTCTTCTTCGGCTGTGGCACATTCAGACTCCAATAGTTGTGCTCAGTAGAGCCATTGTCAGACAATCACAGAGAAAATGCTTCTTCGGGTACTATAGAACAAGATAGAATTTTCACTAAGGAGCTTGGGGATCAAGGCAGAGGGAAAAGATTAATTTTTATGCATCAAGTCATTATGGAGGTAGAAGGAGACATTAAGATTGCCAGAGAGGGGATTTTCTCATCTAATATCGACCACAGAGCATGAGGTGGGAGGATTGCAGCCTCTGTTCTCAGATTTGTTTTCACCTTTAAAGTGCTCAGATCCAAGTCATAAGCTTGTTTACACGTATTTCAGGTTTTTAAAAGAGCCTTCCAAAAAGATATCGTGTCCTAGGATTTAGGTGCGTCTGAAAATATTTTGATTGTTTTAATCCACAAAACATGCATAGCTACCTTTCAGACTGTTTTTGAAAAGACAAAAAAAAGAAAAGACAAAACAAAACAAAACACCCCTTCTTTACCCTGCTTTCCTCATCCAGCAGTTTAGTAGTATATTTTCTTTTAAGCTTCAATACACTTGCAAATGTATGAATGTGAGTTATACTCTCTTTCCTTTGTTCACTAAATATTACATTTTATATCCTCTTCACATCCTTTCTGGTTTATTAAGCTCATCTGGGCAACTTCGCTGCTTTTTTTCTAGATACATACATGCACACTTGGATTTTGTCAACTTTTGTAGAATGAATTCCCCAAAGTGGAATTTCTACATCAAATATATAATTTTAATATTTCAATGTAATTTGCCAAATTGCATTTAAAAGAAATACCAGTTTTTCCTTAAACTATATAATAATGCCTTTTTTGCCACATAGATATCATTTTATTTAATCTGATAAATGTATCTTTGGGCTTTTGGATAAAGGTTATGGTTTTCATAATTGGCCTTAAATTTTTTGATAAATCACCATACAAAGTACCATACATGACAATAATTAATATCATTACCAATAATTACTCTCAATAGCGCACACTAACAGTTAAGGGCAGGATATTAGTATGGCAGAATAGTTAGGTGACAGAGTGTGGCCTGCCAGTCAGGTTGCTGGATGCCAAGCTGAGCCCCCTGGTGTACCAGCTCTGTGACTTTAGCCCAAGGGGCCTCCACCTTGCCACCAATGGCGTCTGGAGCTGCTAACCTTTTACGAAGAAGGGAGCTGTCTTGTACATCAGAGAGTATTTAGAAGTGTCCCTGGCTTTTAGCCTGCCCTTCCTGCTGGGGTGATAAGCCAAAATGCCTGCCAACACTGCAAGTGTCCTGTGCAGGCTCGTCCCTCCCCTCCAAGAATAACTGGCTGAGGTGAATTACTAAAGCTCTCAGTGCTGGCTCTGAGTGTGAAATGCGGACAACAGTACTCACCTCGAAACACCGTTGGAAAGACGCTATGGATTTTCCTCTTATAACAAGGGAAAGAGAGGCTCTGTCAGCATCAGCTCCTGTCAATAACATATTCCCATTGGCTGCTCTCAAATAACAGGCTTGATGCCACCTTCCTATAAAACTGGCTGTGCACAAATTTGAAAAATTTTTTAAAAATATCAAAAGCTAATAAGAATCTCTTATGATCTTAATGGCCAAGGATAATCCCACTAACATCAAGGTGTCTTTTTATCTTTGGCATCCAGGAGAGTCCCTGGCACATTCTAAATGATCAGTGGATGCATTGAATGAATTAACAAAGTGAGATCAGGTCATCATGTTAAGCAAAATAAGCCAGGCACAGAAAGACAAACACCACATGGTTCCACTCATATGCAGGATCTAAAAGAGCTTAGCTCGTAGTAGACAGCAGAATAGTGGTTATCAAGGCAGGGGCGGGGACTGGTGCACACAGCCAGATGGGAGGAACACATTCTAGTATTCTGTTATACAGAAAGACAATTCATAAAAAATATTGTATAAAAATAGAAGAGCAGACTTTCAAAATTACAAAGAAATAATCCATGTTTTGATATGATGGTGACTTAGTTACTTTTCTTATTGCTGAGACAAAATACCTGACACTCAGAGTTAAAGGAGGAAAGGTTTCCTGTAGCTCACAGTGTGTAGAGGTTTCAGTCTATAGTTGGCTGGCTCCAAGGCAGGGTGGCAAGGAAACCTGGGTGTCACAGAGGAGAAACAGCTCATGGTGGGCAGCAGGCAGCATGCAGCAAAGAAGCAGGAGCAGTAGTAGCTTTTTATCTCTTTCAGGCTACCTGCCCTTTGGGTGGTCCCATGCACACCCAGCGTGAGTCTTCCCATTATCCACACCTGAAGCTGTGCCAAACAATCAGTGAGCTAGGTTAGTCACCCTTTATGCCAGCATCATACACTTACCACAGCATTGCACAACCTAGAGCTGGCCGCTCCTGGAAAAGCCCACCTGTGACTGCATGAGGCCTTGGGGGGACATGTAGGCACAGGCAGTCACCAACTAAATATCCTGAGTTCATCATTATATAATGTGCATACACTGTATAAATGTACCAAAACTTCACATTTTACCCTATAGAAATACACAGTTATCTGTCAATTTTTAAAAATACATTTTAAAAGTTAGCACTAGCTCTAGCTCATATGGAATTTTGTATTCTGTTTTTCTCACTGCAAATATTTACTGCTGTGTCTCAAAAATCTTTTAAAAGACGTTTAATAATAGTATAACATGAGCTCTTTGACTGTTCCCTAATTTAGTTAACCGACCATCTACTATTCTTTCATTATATATGTAATGAAATAAAGATATAGTGATATAGGTAAATATACATATTAGCATATAATCATCTGTTAGTTTTTGCATCAAGACAATATTATTAGTTACTGAAATATTTAAATATATTTTAAATGCAAGACCATTCTGTTTCTCTTACCTCTTACATATTTTTCACGATGAACATTCGAACAATTTTGTCATTGTCAGAAAATAGTTTATTTTACTTAAAGAAACAATTTACTATTTTCTGTGGGAGCTTTGGCATTCTTCAGTAAAGTAAAATCTTCTTTGGGGAGAAGTAATATATAATAACATAACAATGCTTTAAGTGTCCAGGGGCCTCCAGATGGGACACAGCCACAACACCACCCAGTGTGCATTTTATAAAATTTAGGTTTTTAAAGTCTCTGGAGATAAAAGCATATGTCCTTTTTCATGGCTTAAAAAGATCAGTTGGTTACTGAGACCCTATTTTCTCATCTAAAAGTTGGAAAGCATGGTATTTATCGGAAGAGATAGAAAGAGAGAGAGAGAGAGAATATTATAAAGTAAACTGTCCTGCAAAATTTGAGATCTGTATAACTCCTGCTCACACATCCATAAGAATCAGACATTCTGTTTAGATTATGAATTCCAATTCAAGTGGTGCTTGTTTTCCTTTTTCTGTATGTTAAAATGTCCAAGATAACTTTCACAGAGAAAGGCATCTTGGACTAAGTTTTAGTATAAAGATACACAGTACCTCAGATCCTTGCAGTATTAACAGTGGTAAAACCATGTTAACTGGTGTCGGACAACACTGGGTTGGATCCTTCCTTCCCCTTGGATACCAGCAGTCTATTTACTTGCCTAGTAGAGCTGAGAAGACTAAATGAGATGCTGTCTGTTAAGTACTTAGCACTTACAACTTGCTTAATCCATCAGCTCTGTTACCCCTCCTATGAGAACTGTGTTGCTTTGTTTATTGGTCATGACGAAGGTGACTGAGGAGCTGTTCCCGAATCCTAACTCTGCTGTTGTGCTTCCATATGGGATCTTGATTACAGTCAGCTCATTCTGCCCATTGTTTTATTTCTCTGAAAGATAGTATATTTTTCTTTTTTTTTTTTTTTAGGTTTTTTGGAGACAGGGTCTCGCTTTGTGGTTCAGGCTGGCCCTGAGCTCAGCCTCCAACTCACATCACAGCAATCCTCCTGCCTCTGCCTCCCGAGTGCTGG
>PVIR01008062.1:0-58185 GCA_004026965.1 Petromus typicus
AAAGTAGAAAAGGAAAACCAACTTGAAATTACATTTCACCTGAAGATTCTCTACTCTATTATTTCTTGTTTGTTTGTCATTTCTTGTGTATTTACTATTAGCATGTTTGATGTTGTTCTCATCTTAATTTTTTTCCCTCCCCTTCTTTGAGCAAGACTATATCTGTGTATCAATGACCTTTTGTGCCGGGACCCTGGTTTCACTTTAGTTAGTAACTGTGCTTCGAAGTAGGGGAGGTGTTTATGTGTCTGTTAGGTAAGAGAATATGGAATTTCTTTGCATTATTATTTCCCTCCAGTACTTATAAATGGAAAGATTTAACACCTACAAGTTGATTCAAAATTAACACAAATTATAAATTAGTTACCTAAAAGTATTTATAACTATTGCATCTCATGGCTTTTTTTATACACATGTTTATGATAATATTATTCAAAATGTATGTTTAGCTTTATAATAAGTTTTTGTGTGTGTGAAAAATAGCTGTAAGTTGAAAACTGGAAACACTCTAGGTTTTGTGAAATTCAAAAACTATAATTTTGTGCCATCTTAAAATGAACAAAATTGTGAATACAAAATGAGGCACTACTATAGATATTTAGAATGAGATACTACAAGATATTTATATTTATATTTATTTAATATTTTATATTAATTTACATAGTCACAAAATCTGGAAAATAATATAAAATTTCTCATTAATTACTTAACGTTATGGCTTGTGTCTGGATGTTGCCCTAAAGCCTCAGGCAGTCATAGGTGGGGCTTTTTCAGAGTGGCTGGATTTTAGGTGTGTGGTGCTGGGGGTGACTCATGGTGCAATGCCTCGTTCTTGGGTGCCAGGTGTGAGTGTTGCTTGATTTCAGCAGTCTGTTTAAGAAAAAAGGAGCAGGAAAGTGCCATCAAGGTCCTTGTTGCTTTTGCTATCTTCTTTGTGCAGTGAATCGTTTCTCTTCTATGACATCCCTCTGCCATCTGCCACTTGGGGTTGGAGCCAGCTGATTACGGATTGAAACCTCCAGGAACTGTAAGCCACACAAACCTTTCCTCCTTTAACTTTGGGTGTTGAATCTTTTGTCATAACAAAGAGGGAAAAGTAACTAAGACATTTGTTATATAAGCATAGTATTTTTTTTTCTTACATTTTTGATTATATTTTTAAAAGACTAAACATTTTTCATGGAGAAGGAGAAAGCCAACTTAGTACTTCCTTCAGGCACAGCAGGTCAGAATCTCTTTTTTGGATTGGTCATTTAAAATATTTGCTTTCAGTTTTCAGGGGCCTTGTAGGTAGTTATCTCTAGTTCTTGGGACTGCTGACATACTTTGGAAAAATCTCTTTTTTTTTCCTTCCATATCTGCATGGGGAGATTGTTGGGTATCTCCAGCATTCTCCCCATAGTTTGTCCCCAAGTCCTGGTTTATCTCCCAGATGTGAGACTAGACTACAATAGGGACACAGGAAAAACTAAGTCATGGGCCCTTAACCCGCTGCTCAGGAAAATCTTTAAAAATGTGTTTGCTAAACCAACAGCAGCCGAACAAGCAGACCATGAGTTTTGTGCTGACAGACGTCCAGTGGGCGACTAAAGCAGCACAAGCTTGACTCACATCTTGTATCTGTCTTCTTTATGTTTTTAAAACTTTGGGTCAGGTCTGTGTATATGAATGTTAATTGTGCGGAGGGAAATTCCCTAAATGCTGGGAAAACAAGGTTGAGGAATCCTGAATTTATGTGCTCTACCTCATTCCTCTTCAAGGCTGAGGACATCAGATAAGCAGTTGATGGGGACATTCATCTACCAGGAATTGCTCACAAGTTTTCAGTTATTTCTCTTTGTACACACTGGAATCCAGCAGAGGCTGTATAATAATGGGGCTTCGCAAGCAGAAATAACCAGTTCGTGGAGATCAAATTTCTCCCTCAAGAAATAACTAGTTAGGGCCAGGGATTTAGCTCAGTGGTTCCAGCACCTGCCCTGCAAGTGCAAGGGCCCCAGTTCTATCCCTGGTAACCACATACAACAATGCTGGGTGTGGAGACTCACGCCCACCAGCAATCAGAACCACAAACCACAGTGTCGGGCATGGTGACTCATGCCTGTAATCCCAGCACTCAGGAGGCAGAGGCAGGAGGATTGCTGTGAGTTCAAGACTGAGCACAGGGCTAGTCTGACCTATAATAGCAAGAGCCTGTCTCAAGAAAAAAAAAAAAAAAAAAGAGATAACTTGTACCACAAAATCAGAACTGAAGTAGTGATCAGCCATATGATGATAACTCATCTCAGCCCCTAGAAAAATTGGCCCCATTCCTCTGTTAATGGGCCAGTCTGGTCCTCTCATCAGAGCTATGTCTCCTGAAGACCATGGAGCTAAAATTCCTGTCCTTTCTTTCTACCTGTCTGACAAATCAGCTTTTGCTTTTCCCTGCCATGTGCAGACCAAGATCAAGAAACTGTCCTAGCTGGGTGTGATGGCGTATGCCCATAATCCCAACACTTTTGAGGCTGAGGCAGGAGGATTGCCACAAGTTCAAGGCCAGCCTGGACTACACAGTGAGACCCTGTTTCAAAAAGGGTGTAGGAATAAATAACGAGGGGAAAAAGAATGTGATAGTGATAATAATTTTCAAAAAAAGGAGACAAAGCTATGAATATAGAGGGTAGGGGGTTGCAGGGGGGGTGGGGGAAGGGGAAAAATGAGAATTGAGTCATGTCCTATTCTAGTACAAACTCTCCATGTTGAATGTGATGATGATGTGTATTCATAATGTACCAATAAAGATTTGAATTTTTTAAAAAAAAGAAAAATTTAAACAGAACAAAAACATAAAAATCAAGAACAGTCCCTGATAGAAATGAACTCCGCATCTCCTCTGTATGGACACTGGGCTGGACCTTGACCTATGACGTGTGTACACTGGAGTTTTCCAAGACATCGTCTGTGTCTCCTTTCCTCCATTTTTAACCTTATTATCCTTTTTATTGTTTAATTTAACATTTTCTTCTAGCATATCTTCTAGTTCAATAAGTTAATTTCAGTTCTATTGTTAAAATTGTCTTTCTCAATATAAGTTTAAATTATTACTTTTCTTTTTTTACTTCTGGAAGCACTCTTTGATTTGTTTTCAGAATTGCTTGGCTATTTTAAAATTCCTTATCACACACTTCTATCATCAATTCCTTTCCTATTTTTACCTGTGAGGTAAATGATATTGTTGATGATTATTTTATATTTTGATTTTTTCAGAGTATTATCAGAATATTTTCCAGCCTGACTATTTTCTGTTGGTTCGGTGTGGTGCTATATGACCGCAAGTGTTTTGTTTTTGACTGTGAGCTCACATTTTCTAGAATTTTATGAGAAAGTTTTAAAGCCTCAGTTGAAGGTGCCTAGAGTCAGCGAAGTTATTTTGTTTTCCTCTGCTTAGTTAGAAGCATACAGGAAACTCAGGACTACTTTAAAATTCATTCTCGGACTGAGGTCTTATTTCTTAAAAATCTATTTTTACCTCACAGGTAGGATGAATTGGAGTGCAATGTGAATCTCTGAAATCCTCTGAGAGACTCTCCCTCCTCATTAGCCATGGACCTGGAGCAAAGATGCTACCGTGAAACCATGGGTGTGCTTTTTTCTAGGCCTCTCACATGAAAAGTGAACCTCATTCGTACACCAAGTTCCTGGAGAAGTCCTTATTTCACTCTCAGTCTTTTCCTGCCCCTAGACTGTGTCTCTTCTGCCTGTAAGTAAAAACTCAAGCTCAAGAAGTCCACCAGACAGAGCCAGTGCAGGGGAGGGGGCAGAGTCGAGGCTCTGCTTATCTTTCCTGATTCTTCCTCTCACTTTTTTGTGCCCTTGAGTCTTTACTTTCTCTCTCTCTTCAAAATAAAAAAGTTAAAATGTGCAGTGTCGGTTGCTTTCAGCAAGATGATTTTTTTTTTTTTTTTTTTGAGACAGGGTTATGCTTTGTAGTCCAGGCTGGCCCTGAGCTCAGCCTCCAACTCACATCACAGCAATCCTCCTGCCTCTGCCCCCAACCCGGAGTACTGGGATTACAGGCGTGAGCCACCACGCCCAGCACTGTGGTATGTGATACTGATTGCTGCTGGGCGTGAGTCTCCACACCCAGTATGGTATGTGGTTACCAGGGGATTGAACTCATGTCCTTGTGCTTGCCAGACAGGGGCTGCAACCACTGAGCTAAATAAATCCCCAGCCCAACATAATTTTCTTAAGTTAACTAATACCATCACCAGGAAAACAGAACAAAATAATCATCTTTCTTTGTTTAAAACATAGACCCTGCAGAAATACAATAGGCTTTGGACTCTCCTAACCCTGGGTTTGGATCTCAGTCCATCAACGAGATGTACAAAATCACCCTCATCACAACCCTTTAAAGTCAGTTTCCTCAGACTGATACCAGAGCCAATAAGTATCAACCTGTTCTACATGGCCTTTGTCTTTATTACTAATAGGATAAAGTGACTAGTTCAAGGCCCAACACACCACTCTAATGTTATGCATAGTTCTTTACTACATTAAAACACCTCTGTACACATACATACATGGATGTATGCACACATACATAAACTCATACCTCTTCTTTGTTAACCCTTTGGTGTATGGTGAATAGCTATAGACAGGGGATGAATCCTACAAAGCAACACTCCTCTGCCCATCTCTTGTCTTTATGAGTGGTGATCATCAATATTGGTGTCCAGAGCTATCTAGAGAAAAGGCGGCTCATCAGAGCATTACAGCGCGTCCTCATCCACCTTACACTCAGGATCTGGCACCGTGCAACTTCTGGCTCTACCCAAAAGTCAAATGACCACAAAAAGTGAGATTTTGAATAGATTTGGGACTTCATGGCAGCAATGGTGCAATTAGAGACACTCATGAAAAACGACTCCAGCTCTGCTTCTGAGAGAGGCAGGCTGAAGAGATGAGAGTGTTGAAAATGAGAAAGGACTCTGAAGGGATTAATGGGACTGTGTCTTTTAGTGTAAGAAACTCTTAAAACTGGTTTTGAACATCGCTGTCATTTTTGATTCTAACTGGTATGAGCCAGCCATCTTGAACTGCAGGTCTGTGGTTTTCCACTGTCTTGAGAGGACCTCAGGTGCTGTTGTGAGGCAACCTGTGAAGTGTTGTGCCTTTGCTGCTTCAGCCCAGGACAGACCCTGTCCCTAGCCCGCCTGGTCCTTCTGGGCCTTGCAAAAAGTCTGCACCTCTCTTCTCTGATATTCTTCTTCCTCATTCTCCTTTCAGGCCAAATTTCTATTCATGCTAACAAGTGTTCTCTTAAGAGTTCCTGTCCTCCAGAAGCCACCCCAGAGCCTTGTCAATGGAGTTAAAATCCGGTGCTCCTAAGGGGAAGGATGACATGCATTAGAGTTTCCCAGGCGGGTGGCGCAGTGCAGATGCATAAGCCTGGGTTTGAGGCAGGCCCTTCTCATCCGCGCGCAGGCTTCTGTACCACCCCGCACTTAGACTGCAGGGGGTGGGGGAGTCAACACCACATCTTTGACTCTAGTCACTTGCTTTTATGTGAAAGAGCATAAAACTTGTTTTTAAATCATAAAATTATGTAAATTAAGTTCTATTGTGTTAAAAGTCAACATTCTTTCTTTCTATAATAGCCTGAATTTAACTTTTAAATATAGATTTTAAAGTTCTACTGATTTTACTATAAAATGAAACAGCCACTGCAAAAATTCATTTACTATAAAAAATATGAGGAGAAAACTTCTACCACTTTTGTCTTGGAGAACAAGTCACAATTCAAATTTTGCTGTCTGCGTTTCAAGGCTTTTTGTGTATGTTCATGTGTATGTACAGAAACACACACTCAAATTACTTTTAAAAATGAAGGTGAAAATAAGGCAAAATGAGAAAACTATGATGTACTGTAAACATTTCCAAAATTAATAATTCTAAATATGCATTTTATGGTACTAGCTACAGAATATTATATTGGTAAGAAAATAATTTTTTAGCAGATCTATGTCTGGGTATTCATTTCTTTCTGTTATAATCAGTTTTGTGGATAACCACATGAAAAGATATTACATATAGCATATAACATTTACATAGGTATTATATATAATGAAACTTTTGATATTATAACAAACTGTCCCCCAGAAACAAATCACCCTTACAAGGGATGATCAAAATGTACAGTGAATATTTACATTAAAAATTATTGTAGTAAAAACACATTGCCATTAATTCCCCTCAAAATATGCCTTTTCCTCTTGAACACATTTATCCTTTTGTTCTAGGCACTTCCTGAAGCAGTTCTGGAGTCCTCTTCAGTGAATGCCATTATGAAGAGTGATTAAATGCTACGAATGCTACTCAAGCGCCACCAATAGAGAAGCAGGCTCCTAAAAACGCTGTACTGTGTCCTTAGCCATCTTATGGTCCAGATCTGGCTCTTTACAATGTCTGGATCTTCTCCCCACCCTGTGCAAAAATGACCATGAAAAGTAAACATTATGAATCATTTCAGGACGTCAAGACAGCTATGACAGCCCAAATAAAGACATCTACAGGAGAGGGCTCTCAGAACTGTGCCAGAAGGTGGCAAGAACAATGGGATAAGTGTGTGAAGTGAAGGGGGTGTTTTAAGAGAAATTAAAGGCAATATCTAACATTCCACTATGTTAAAAACGTTGAATATTCTTTACATTTCTCAATTATATCAGGTCTTGCTGTTGAAATTGAAAACCTCCCACTTCTTGAAATTCTTGCCAGTATTTTACTTAATGATAATTGCCTATTTACTAAGTTAAACATGGATACATTTCTGTTTCTTTGATTGCACTATTTTTTAATTTGACTAAACCAAATTAACCTTTATTCCTTTATTACTTCATTGTCTTCACGCCTGTTCCCATGATGGTCCTTATCTTTTCAGTTTGTTTGTATTAACAGGAGTATTTTGTGTAGTTAAGATATCAGTCTTTGACTATGATGAATTGTAGATATACCCTACACTATGTCCTTCTGTCTTTTGTCTCTTCTTTCATAGACTGTTATAAGTTGCATTGAAAGTATAAAATTTGGTGAACTCTTTCTGTACTTCAGACATTATATGGTCTGATTCCATCTTAGCTACTTTCTTAGTATATGTCTCATAGTTGAGCCCATTATTTTATCAGTACCATTTATTTATATGGTATATGTGTCATGAAATTCCTTGACAGTCCTTGGATTTCTTGCTCATTGCACTCCCAGTGCCTGCATTTATCAGAAGTTTCATCAGTATTTAGTCCAATGAATGTCTAAGTGATTTTCGCATTTATTGAAGCCATATTTCCTTTATGTGTTACTCCTTATTTTAATTTTTTTAGGTTTTTTTTTAGGTTGGCTTTTCCATTGCTGGGACAAAACGCTTCATGAAGGAAACAGTTTCTTTGGCACATGGCTTTGGAGATCTAAATTCATGTTTGGCCAGCTCCCTCTTGGCCTCCTCTTCCTCCCTCTCTGTGTCTTTCTCTTTCTCCAGTATCTGGGACTGGACCCAGGGATTTTCTCATTGATCATGCCTCTCCACTTTCCAAATTTTTAAAAATTTGAGGCAGAGTCTTGCTAAGTTGGCCAAGCTAGGTTTGAACTTGAGATCCTCCTACCTCTCAGCCCTCTAGAATCCTAAGATTGCAAGTATTCATCACCACACCTGGCTTTTGAAATAGGAGAAAACACACTCATTTTTCTCACTTATTGTTGAGGAAGTTGAGGCAGAGAAGTAAAATCCAGCCCAAGCTTGTGATTACATAAGTGAATATTCAGACTTGAGGAAGAATATGAACCTCAACTCCAGATCTCTTTCCTTATCAATAAGGTCCCTAATAATTACTTTTGCACCCGGGTCTCCAGGGCGGCACCCATGTCTTCTGGGTTTCTGCTCTTAGCGTTTAGCAGTGGTTGGAGATGGGTGGGGGGTGCTTGGTAAGCACTTTGGGGTTCGCATTCTCCATCATCGCAAGAACAGCTATGTCCCTCAGCGATGACTACAGCTGACCGTGACGGCTGCCTGGAGACAATGAGCAGTCCTGAGGTCCTGTCTCTGTGGTGGCTGAGGAGCGACATCTGGACTGGGAAGGAGGAAGCTGCGGTTCATGCTCATGAACAAAAGTGAATAATCATGAGTACAACTTACAGAATTCCCCTATCTGATTTGCAGAGCAATTGTCCTACCTAATGCTTTTTATGACATGAATTTATTCAAATTAAAGAAACTTATAAGCACTTTATCCTTGTTTTAAATTGTATTTCTAACTGTATATATAAATATTATATGTGAATATACATGTATATTATATATTATATATAAATGTATATATATAAATATAAAACATCCATAATATATTACATAATACACATTTGTGTACATATACATGTCATGAAATTCCTTGACAGTCCTTGGATTTTTTGCTCACTGCACTCCCAGTGCTTGCATTTATCAGAAGTTTCATCAGTATTTAGAATGTCTAAGTGATTTTCACATTTATTAAAGCCATATTTCCTTTATGTGTTACTCTTTTTTAATTAATTAATTAATTAATTAATTAATTTTTTAGGTTTTTTGAATCAGGGACTCGCTTTTGTAGTTCAGGCTGGCCCTGAGCTCAGCCTCAAACTGACATCACAGCAATCCTCCTGCCTCTGCCTCCCGAGTGCTGGGATGACAGGCGTGAGCCACCACGCCCGGCACTGTGCTGTGTAGTACTGGTTGCTGCTGGGTGTGAGTCTCCACACCCAGTATTCTATGTGGTTAAAGGGGATCGAACCCCGGTCCTTGTGCTTGCAAGACAGGCCCCAGAACCACTGAGCTAACTCCCCGGTAGTATGTGTTACTCCTTATTGATCAGAAGCCTAACTCTACTTCTTTTGGTTCTAAAACTATTAAAATCAAATAAGTTAAGACTTTTAATTTCAGTGAATTCCTAGAGTTGATAGATAGAACCCTGGGAATGTAAATCCAAAACACAGAGTTATTTCTGTAGCTAGTGATTATTAGATTTAGGTGTACTTAATAGAATGATGGTATATAGAGATGGAAAGTTGATTTATTGGACATTATTTCAATAGGCTGAGCTCTTTGAAAGGTGTAATGCTTATTTTTGTGTTACTAACATATGACACAATGCCTGGAAACTTTTGGGGAGGGGACTTGGTCAGTTTAGTCTCATGTGACCTTAAAAATAGGGAATCAATTGACTAATGAGTTGATCAGAGTCATATTTTATTAAGTGCATGACTCAAAGGGGACTCCCTTCAATGAGGGTTAAAGTGGATTTCCATATGATTAGCTTGGGAACTACCTAGGGGTTAATAAACCATCCTTGTAGGTGTGTTGGTATGGGTCATAGAGGTGGGAACTTGGAGTACGATATCTGACTCCTCCCTCTTTGGCCTTGGTCCTCTGCTTCATATTCGTTCATAGTGCCTCTGCTCCATTGCGCTCTTTTGCCATGGTACTCCCACCTTGGAGGAGGCCAGCTATGGACTTTGTCCTCTGAAACCATAGTAAACTTCTTGGATAATTCACTCCAGCAACAAGAACTCTGAATAATATACCTTTCCTTCTGATTGCTATGGCAAGAGTCAAGTAAATTCAAACTCTTCTGACCTGGCCATTTCTTTCTCTGTAGACAACTAATGTATGACAGACTCTAAATCCAGATCAGGAAAGTCAGAGTGGAAAATAAGATTTCTCAGCTTAGATTGAGTTTGAGAATCAATCAGTTTTGACTAAAAGGCTTTGAATTATCAATAAATTGATATTCTGAGTCTTGTTTTCTGTTTGGTTGTAGCACTATTGATATGACATCTTTTGGGGGATGCAATAAGCAGAAAGGGATTACTGGGGAGTCTAGTGTCCTGGATTTAATTCTTTTAATACAAACAAAATAAAATGAGGTGCACACGTATTATGGCTGACAGAAGTCACTCCATTCGTTTGTTGAATCACTCAGCACCTCACATTCACCTCATGAACCGGTGTTTGAGTCTCTTCTAGAACATGCCTCCCCAGGAGGTGACCACCTCTTCAATTATAAAATTTCAACTACCTGAAAAAACTAAAATTATAAATTAGAAAGTCAAGCCTCTGCACTATATTTATTTTAGGACAGAACTTGATCAATGTAGATGCAGACTGCGGAGTTTGCACCTTTAAAAAAAAAAACACCTACAGGAGCTTTTAGAAATTGTGCTAAAATCACATAAGAATAAAATTTAAGGGAGGAAAGATGGGACCTAGGTGTGACTATTACTCCTGATATGTCAATTTGATTGGATTAAGAAACACCTAGCAGGTTAGCAAAGCATAATTCTGAGTGGATCTGGGTGGGTCATGGAGGAGTAACCTTGGTGTCTCTGTCTGGTCCCTTCCTATCTAGCATTGTTCTCTTTGCTTCCCAAACACCACATAAGCATCTTTGCTCCCCCATGTCTTTCTGCCATGATATTCACACCTTGAAGCTGACTGACCACGGACTGACTTCCCTCAAATGTGAGCCCAATTAGACCTTTGTTCCTTTAAGTCATGGGTATTGGATATCGTGTCCCATCTGTAGGAAAGATGACTCATAAGCAGAATATTATTTGCATGCATTTAAGACTTTTTACATTCTGCATAATGACAACTGGACCTGTCAACCATCTTGAATAGCAAACTGATAGATTTTGTAAATGAAGAACCAGATCATCTCTAGATTAGGTGAGAAAAGAAAACATGGTGATGATGAAAATACAATTAAATGAAAGTGAACACTAGCGCATGCAATGGATGTCACTGAAGCTCTGGCTCATAAGCTCCACTGAGAAAAACCATCTAAGACTTACAAGTAGCATCTCTTGAAACAGGAGCAGGTAGCTTACAACACAAAAGGGGGGCTAAATAAAAACCAAAACATCTAGAATCGGGATTTTCAGATTTTATTTTACTCCCTTTTACCCTCCAATTTGAACTCTATAATTCTATTTTTATTCTTAAATTCTTATGAAGACTCATTAAAAAATCTTTGGAGATTTCCATTCATTTGCAGTGAGGATAGTTGATATTGTGATTTCTATTGCTGGAGAAGCACGGAAGGAAGAAAGAAGGGAGGAATGATAGCCACAGCCTGGAGCAGGGATCATGTCCATGACAACAGAGGCCACCTAGGGACCCAGCTGACAATTAGGAGCAGGCTGACTCCTTTGCAAGTAGGTGACCATGTCACTTGTCATAGAAATAGGCGTGCACTGAGAGGTGGGAGGGAGACTGTTCATAAGTGCGGTATCCAGGAGAGTTTCTTGGCTAATGTGGTTGGTGATCAGCTTGGTGATCAGCTCTTCCACCTTGTCTTGCTCAAACCCTAGAGTCTGATGGGTACCTAAGCCCTGACTCAGAGTGGTTGGACTTGGGAATTTTTGGCTTTATGGAGGTGCAGAAGCAACGTTCATTCAGGAGAAACCATGCTTTGAGTTGTCAGTGTTGACATTTGGGCACAAATGATATGTGGTAAGTGCTTGTTTATGAACTCATGCCCCAGCACTGAGCCAGACGCAGTCACCACACCATTATGAGAAGAAGCGGCCGATTCTCTAGTGTTGGGAAAGCCTGATGCACGGTAGGTGTATTAAATACTGTTCAACTTAGATGCTTTCAACTGACAAGATTTACCCAGATTTCGCTCCATCCCTAGTCAAGGAGCACTTGTGTTCTCGGTGAGACTCCAACTCCCCAGAACCTACTATTGTTTCCTTTGTCACTGCCATAGCACAGCCTAATGTGATGGGGGACGAGTCTGGACAGGGTGACTCTTTTTAAAATAACCCCAGCAACTGCTTTTCCCTTTGGCTTCTTCTTTGGTGCCTTTGGATTCTTTCACACTTTGGATTAGCGAGCTAAACTGCTTAGGCCATAGCTTTCCCCTGTACAGAGCGCTTTCTGCACATCATTCTGTTCTTGTTGGTTGGCGTCTCCTGGACAGGGTCTCCCACTCACACTCCCAGGAGTCCAGGAGAGGTTGTAAGTTTAGAAATATTGAGGCCCAAATCCTTAATTTTTCTGCATTTGATGTAGGCTTCAGGGTTGATTTAAGACTGAGCAAAAATAATTCTTTCCATGTATTGAGTTAGTTCATCAGGGTGCTGTGCTGAGATCTGAGCTCAAATTTCCAACTGGTAAGATGTTATTTCTTTGCTCAGCTTATATCTAAGTCAATAAATAAATGAGGGACATTACCATGTTAGTTTCTTTACATTTTCCATTTTAGCTATTTTGCTGTTCATAGTTTGATTTTGTAGAATGTTCTGTGATTTGTCTATCTAGAGTCTCTATTATCAGAAGCTTTTGGAATCAGTTAATTGGTAGAATCCTTTCATTCTCTACTCTGCTATAATTCAGAGACCATACTTCTTTTATTCTAAAATTTTAATTAGACACATATTTGACTTTCTCTTTATTATTTGCTTTTCCCATGGGGTGTTCCATAATTTAAGAATTTAACTTCACAAAGTCTTGTCTGTATATATCAAACAAAAGACTGGCTGCTTAGCTTTCTTTCTACTTAGCTTATCTAACATCATCTGTTTGAAGAGACAGTCTCTTTGGTTTTGCATCATTATCTCCTCTCCTGTTTAATTCTGTTTGAGAGTTCAGAAAATGATGTCTTTGGAACTCAGAATGTGTCAGCCGAGGTGATGTAGGGATACTCACTCGTAGATTTTACTCTGGGCCTTCACATGCTGACATGTCAGCGCCACTCTCTGAAACTAATGATAATACTGTGTGTGTGGTGGGGTGGAGGAATGAGGGTAGTGGGTTGGAGGATGTGAAACTATTTTTCTGTATAGAATATTCATTCTATAGTGATCTATGAAAGTGGAAGGAGAAGGCAGAGTTGAAAGAAACAATCAAGATTTCTCTTTCTACCTTTATCTTTCCTCCTTCGTTCTAGGAGAAGCAGCCTCTATATGTAGGAAGGGAGAGTTGGATTTCCATGTCAAGGGCATTAATCAAAGGACGGGGCCAATGTAGGAAACTCTGCCAGTACTCTGAGTTCCTCATCAGTCTCTAGGAACAACTTGTACTCAGAGATCTCTGTGTGTCTGTCCCTGTGAAATCAGAAACCAAGTGGCATCTTGGCTACTGCTTCCTCGTCACGAACTAACTGATGGAGTCAGGATGCATAGACATAGAATTCTATGCTTCCATGGAAAGATTAGCCTTGCCTTTGGCTCCAAGTGAGCCGTCACCAGAGAGCCTTAAATAAAGCTGATAATTTATTCCTTTTAACTCAATTCCATGTTCTTTCTTCTCCTCTCTAGATTAAAAGCCAAAAGGGAAGAGAGTGGGAGGACTTAGGAATCAGATCTTACCCTGGACTCTTCATATATTGTTACAAAAACAAATAATCATGATGAATAGAGGCTGCATTGTGATTGCTGTATCTGATGCTGATTAATACACTGAACTGGAAAATACTGAATGCATACAAATAAAACATTAAATTAGAAAACATTAAGTGAAGTTTTAATGGCAAATTTTTTTTACTATTATATAAAAATGTGTGATTAAGAGAAATGATAATAAAATAAAACAATAATTAAAATGGCTTGGGGTATAATATATTTGTATTATTTTTGTTTTGTTTTCAAGGTTTGCATGAACTGATTTCATAAATTTTGATGATTACTAAATCCAAAATCAAGTTGATTAGCAGTCCTAGCTTCCTTGAAACTATTCTGTAAACTATTGAAATGGATGCTTCGATGGTCTATTCAGCTCCCCTATCTATTTTCTTATGAAAACCTAAGATGTTTAGGAGTAGAAGAAAGACTATGACCAAAGCCAGCAAACAACAGGCAAAGAAGAGATTGTCCTGGAGGAACGGGGAACTTTAATATCTGGCACGTGAACAAAAGTGAGGAACATCTTCAGTACAATGCAAAAGTACATAAAAAATAAGGTGTTTAGTTTTTAGGATTTTTAAAAAACCATAACATTTAAAAAAGCAAAGTATAAAATGTAGTGATGTTATTCCATAAATCCACTTGCTCCTCTGGGTCCTATTTTTTAAAAATCAAAACAGATCTGTTTCAGCTTTAAATAAGAAATAATATTTTTGAGAAATTAAGCTATTATTATGTCTAAAACACAGTGTTTCCAAGGGCCTATGATTCTTGTGGTCATCATTTTTAGATGATTATTTTGTTATGACACTATAAAGTGCTAGTGACACGTGAAATAAATTTTTTACAGTTGAAAAATGCTGTCATCATAATACCATGGGCTTCCAACAAAACCAAACCCTAAAAATCATAAAATTTGGGTAGAGCGATGATGCATGCTGCTCTCTGCTCCTATACTTATGATTTTCCTGCAGTTGTTTTCAAAGAAAACAGCATGTACTGCTGTTCTGCTTTTTCAGGCTGATAGAGTGAAACCATCATACATCTCATATACCTTAAAACAATTCTAAATAAAATGCTATTATCTTGATTTATTTTTAATCACATCAAACTTCCCTTGATCAAAGCTCAATAACTGTATCTCTGAGTAGACAGAGTCTTGAAAATCAAAACTTTTTCAAGTCAAAACTTGCATAAATTCTCCCTGCTTTGCAAGCTTGACCTTCTTGGGCTCAATCCAGAAGGGCCTGTCCTCCCTCGGGATTGTACATAATCCCCACCCTTCCGGCTTCCGCTGGCTCTTCCGCGGGCCTGAGGCCCCGCCCCCACACGCGGAGACGGCCCCGCCCCCACACGCGGAGACTCCCCCTGGGACTCCAGGTCCTCTGTTTAAGAGCATCTGATAATGTTCTTTTTGGAAACAAATCCATGTTTGATGTTTTTATGAAAATGGCCCAGCACTGTCTTAACATAACTTGAAACCCAGGGAGCACGGAAAGTCCCGGACCTCCAGATTCTGCTCTGGGATGGGACGAAGCCCGCGCACAGACTCTGCACACAGCTCGGAGGCGCAGGGCTCCCTGTGGTGTCCGCACTGTTGAAGGCGCGGCCCACGGTGAGTTCTGTCGCTGCCCAGTGCTCAGAGCATCCTCTTCCCCCAAGGCAGGAAGCTGTGGTTGTGACAGCCTCGTACCACCTGCGCTGTAGTCCAGGAGAAACAAAGGGAGAATGAAAACTTACCTCCATTTTTGGCTTCATGGGCTCCTTTAACTTTTTTGTTATTGTCATTAAAAGCCCAGAAGCACCCTTTGCCTAGTTTAGGGTACACCTTAACCGTTGTGCTTCTTAAGGTAGTTGTGTATTGGATTTTGAATCTAGGAAGTAATAATGTAACATCATGAAGGAATAAAACATTCAGAGAGAGACTTATATATGCAACTTAATTTTATATTTAATTCACCTGAATCTTCCTCACTTCCGTGACTAGCATAAGAACACGCACACTCTTGGGAGAGATTCTTGGTGCAGAATCGCAGGCGAGGCTGCTCGCGGTGGTCTCTGGGAAACAGCTATTAGTAGTTGAACTTTTCTGCTTCCAGCAGAGGAGACTGTTTACATTTTCATCTTTATTATTTCACATTTCCTAGCCTTCAATCTTCCTTATCTCACAAAGGCAATTTTCCCCTAGGAAGAGCTAATGGGTACCTTGGAGGCTTATGGAGAGGAAGGAAAAAAAGAGAAAAGCAACGTTCACTTTGGAAGTTGCAGCTTTGAAAGTTACTGCGCTGCGACACTTCATAGTCAGGTCCTGTTCTGGGCAGAAATAGAGACTACAAGGCAGCTTCGTTCTGTGTGAGGTGAAATGAAAATAAACAAGTTTTCCAGAAGAGCAAGATTATTTTGTGGCTTTTTTACAAGACATGAATTCATGAGCATGTATAATGCACAGGCTTCCGAAAGCAAAATCCAAAAATAGAAGCGTATAATTTATATATTCATGTACAAATTTCCAATTTTTATGTCGTTATCCTTTCTGCTACTTACCCGGGAAATGACCTGATCTGCTAGCTACTGTCAGTTCAGAGAGACGGATTATCACACCAGCTCCTAGAATCTCTCTAACTTAGAAGTGATTTGCAAAATGTATGCAGCTCGAGAAGCAGATTGGAAACCAAGTCTCTAATTTTCCATACTGAAAGGTGATTATTGGTTCATCTAACAGATGAACCTAACCTAAGAGTCGTTTTCTTGAGGGCCAGCCGAGCCCTTGTTTCTGAGGATGCCCTAGAACCTCCCGAGTTGGGTTTGTGGTGAATCACTCTTGGAAACATCTAGAATCCGGGCAAACGTGACGGAATGAGAAGTGGATGTTAAAAGGCCTGTGGCCAGGTTCTCTTGTGCACTGGCAGGACCCAGCTCATGCAGGACGCTCGCCCAAGGGCCCTCTTTTGCGCGGTCTCCAGGGTCAGTCACTCGGCTGTCGCTGAGGGAACTGATGCTCCCGCAGAGATGGAGGTTGGTCCTGGGAAAGAAGACAGTGACCCAAGGAGTGGTAAGTGTGTGAGGAGTGGACCCCACAGCGGCCATCACGGCCCCTCGGAAGCTCTCCGGCCACAGGTGCAGGTGACTCTGGAGGTTGGAGAACGGATCCCCTTGGCCAGGCTGTGCACCTGACTCTCTGAGGAGGCGCATTTCCCACTTCCATCTCAGGGCCAAGGTGGCATCATGTGGAGCAGAGGGAAGAGCCACTAATAAGGGTAAGATGAGGAAGAGCAAAGACCGACTGAATCTCAGCATCCTGAAAGCCTCAGGGCTGGCCGCGGAGGTGAGCAGCGGGCCGTGACACAAGCGTGTGGTGAATCACTCTTGGAAACATCTAGGATCCAGGCAAAACTGACGGAATGAGAAGTGGATGTTAAAAGGCCCAAATACAGACCTCGGGAGATGGAAAATGCTCCGGATATTCCTGGCAGCTGTTCTCACACCAACAGACAGGAGCCCGCTCTTTACGGAACATGCAGGATCCCAACTATTCACTGAATATTGAAATTGTAGTCTTAGAGAATTACTGAAAGTTTTCCATTTTTGACTTCTTATTGTAACACACATAAATATACAGTATTTAAAGGAAAATGTTTATTTCCATGGTAGATGCAAAAGGAAAGGAATCTGTTTTTAGAGAGATTGTGAGAAACTGAAACTGTTAATGTGGATTCAAGGAAAAAATTTTTTTCTCAAATTTTGTGTTTAACGTCTGAGAAAAGCATCAAGCAATCTATTTTATGTTTACCTTTGTTTAAACTATTGACTCTAATTGGTGGATTTCAAATAATAGGTCAGATGATCATATTATATGATTAAAATATTCTTTAAATTTCATTTTTGCTCACTTCATGTATAATGAGATGGAAATTGAGTGGTTTTGATCATGTTAATAAAATCACTAAACTCTCTCCCTTTCTTATATGGATTATTGGGAATAATTTTTGAGAGCATTGTACTGAACTCTAGTTATTCAGAATTTAAATATTAAACTTTTAAAAATAAATTCAAATAGTTACTAAAATTTAAATATTTTCCTGCTTGTGTCTGAAAATGTTAAATGCTTAAGAAAACTTGGGAGACATAAAGCCAGTCTGAATCACAGATAAATGATTCTTAGATCTTTTTCCCTGTGGTTTTTGAGAAATGCTTCAGATCAATCCCTGGATGTGAATAGAAGCTTTTGGTTCGAAATCTGTTTCCAACTGGGAAAGGTCTAATCCTGGGATCAAGGCACCATGAATAGATGGTCAGGTGCTTCGGTCTGGTGGTCTGGACTAAATCGTGCCGTGTTGTGTGATTCGGTTTGCCCATCTACACACTGGAAACTATATTTCCTGTCAGCCCACATGGGAAGATCTCCATGTTGGATGCAGGCTACGTGTCTTGTGTGCATGAGGGATGGAGAATCCACAGGGCCTCAGGCCGAAGAGGGTGAGGGCTCAGCACACGCTGCTGGCCTGGGCTCGGATCACGCTGAGCTGGTTGAAGAAAGAGACTACACGGTACAGGCAATGGAGGTTGGGATCTCAGGCCTGTAGGTTGCAACGTCCATTGTCCCACTTGGCTTTCGCTAGGGACTTTGTAAGTGTCGACTGTCACACAGAGGGGAGCTTTCAGGGCAAAATGACAGGAAGGAATAGAGAAGATGGGGGAGGAGGGTCACATGGAAAAGGAGGAAAGAACACACAATGGAAGAAAATAGATGTTCCTGGTGTTCTCATGCTTTCTGTCATGTTACAGAGTGAGAGAAGGAAGAGACAGGAGAAAGAGGACAGAGGCTGAGACGACATAGCGGGGAGAGGAGAGCAGACCCTTTCAGGCCAGGGAAGGATCTGACTCAAGGTCTGCAGAACACTCAGCTGTGTAGAGCACTGCAGCCACAGAATATGCAGTGGAGAGCTGATTGCATATTCAGTTTGGATGAGCACAAGAAACTGTAATCCAGATTTCAAAGCAAGGAACAAATGCATTTTAGATCAGCAAAGAAGCTAGTTCTAATTTTAACACCCGTTTAGGGGAGATAGGACTAGAATTGCTAGACTTGAATTGAAGACCTTCTCTTCTATCATCTCATGGCCCCTATTTCCTCTCTCTACTGTGCCTCACTTAGAGTTTATGCTGGGCATTGCTGTCACAGTGATCACACACACACACACACACACACACACACACACACACACACCCCAAAGACACCACTAGGACTTCCAAAATATTCATTATATACCTAGGACATAGTCAAATGTTTTCAGTGTGATGTTGTTGTTCTTGCTCTTACTCCATCTGGTATTTTAAACCTCATCTCCCCTCCCCTTGATTACAGAAACTGAGGTTGATTTGCTCCCTCTGCAGAGTTTCTGGTAATCTTGGGAGAAGGATTCAATCCTGGTTGTCTTCCGTGGCCCTAGTACCACCCACCTGGACCTCCAGTCTCCATCCTGCCTGGGCGTTCTGCGATTTGTAAGTCAGCTTTCTGTGGGCTGCAGCTGCTGTTACATTTGAAGCTTTGGAAAGCTGGTCTCAGACACTACTCCAGCTGTAAGATGGTAAGTTTTGTGCCTAGAGCCAACTATAGTTTTGTATTCACATAGGTAGTTTATCTGTCTGTCTGTCTGTCTATCTATCTATCTATCTATCTATCTATCTAAATATCTCAGCCTGATCATTCTTAATCCAAAAAGCCAATAATCTGAAACTTAAGATGCTCCAAAACAGGAAATTTTCTAAGTAGCAACATGAGGCTATAAATGGAAAATACACCGGACCTCATGTGATGGGTCAGACAGAACACAGAACCATATAAAATTACTTTTAGGTGACACTTAGGAGATGTAAGAAAAAGAGATGTATGAATGCAGCGCAGTGTGTGAGGTCCGAGGTTTAGTCTCCAGCTTGGGCAAAGGTGGGTACAGAAATGTATGTTCTGTCTGCCTGGGGCTCTGTCCCAGATCACCTCACTGCTAGGTTATCTTTTATCCACAAAGATACGCTAATGTAAAATGACTCTGGAGAACGTCTGGGGTGAAACCCTGTGGATAAAGGGATGGGGCAGTATTTCTAAACATTGACTTTATTGTATATTTTCTACACACATTACGATCACACGAGGACAGCCTGTTTCTGGAGGGGAGTCTCCTCACAGCAGCCTCCATTTTGGAGGACCTCAAAAGACAACCACGCCCAAGCACCACCCAACCTCGGCATGTCTCCCAACTTCTCTGTCAGTCCCATTTGAGCCATTTTGTACGTAGAACATTTTATTTTCTCTTGCATTTTACAGTTTCTCACTTGTTGGTTGTCAGTACCATATTTCTTGAGTCTTCAAGTTTTTCTCCAAATTTTCCCACAAGCAGGTGCTTGACCTTAAGTACACAGACATATTTTCACAAAAACAAGCAATCACACCAAGACATTGGACAGTTTCTGTCCTCTGAGAGGACAAGACTCATTTATCTCTGTGAGTGAGAGATACGGCTCTGAGGACATCGGACCCACAATGGATGCTGCCCTGTGGACCAGGACTCAGTGCTTCCTAGAAGATGCAGGAGCGCTTTGTCTTGAAGGATAACTCAATTTTTGACCTGACAGGAGGCGGAGCATTTGTGGCTTTCAAATGACACTATTTAGATGTAAAATCAAAAGGTAAGGAGTTAGGCTAAGTATTCCTTATAAAATGCGAAGTAGGAAAGTAAGATGAGCATCGCTGAGTTGTGTGAAATGACAGGATATGAGCATCAGAGACTTGTTCTGACTGGGCAGGTGGTGCAATGCTCGGCCTGATGGGGCAGACCCCGAACTCTCACTGTGGACACGGAAAGAAACCAGTTGCTCCTTGACCATCTCTGGAATCCAGATCATGTGCACACAACCTCAGCCCCACCCGCAGGATACTTCTGACCCTGAGAGGAAGATGGAGAGCACCGAGGTGTCAGTGATGGCCGTGGCCATGTGCGGTCTGGGATTATGGACGTCCAAAGCTTTTGTTTCTGTTCAGATGCCAAATAGGTCTCTACTGTTTTCACCTCTTGCACTTGTGAGCAGAGGGCTTGCAGCCAAAAATGCAGATCAGAGGAACGGGGCTGTCTTCACATTTTATGTTCAGTGGGAGTTTGGACTCCTAGCAGGAAGAACCTCTTCCCCTTACGTGGCTGTAGAACTACTTCACCAATTGCCTGGAAATGGAAGAAAAGAGTAGATAAACAGAACTTAATCAAAATTAAAACTTTTATCCATTCAAAGACAGTATTGAGAAAGTAAAAAGACAAGCTACAGAATGGGGACATACTCCAAATCATATATCTGATGAAGGTCTGGCCTTCAGTATCTATAAAGTACTTAAAACTCAAAGACAAAAAGACAAAACCTAGTTAGAAGTGAACAAGGAACTTGAATAGACATTTTCCCAAAAGAGACACTGAGATAGTGAAGAAATCCATGGGAAGATGTACAACGTCTGTGGCCATTAGGGAATGGCAAAAGCACTTTGCACTTACGTTAAAGCTGTAAAGAAAAATACACATATACACACATGCATGCACACACTCACACACACACACACACAGACTCAGGGAAAACAAGTGTGTGGAAAATTGGAAAGCTGGAACGCTTGTGCACTACTGGGAGGAAAGTAAAGTGGTTCAGGGCTGTGTTTGGCAGTTTCTCAAAAAGGTAAATGGCACTGACTCACCATGTCTGTTTTTAAGTTTATATGCAGAAGAATTGAAAGCAAGTACCAAACCTGTCTGCATGTTGGCAGCAGCTCGACTGTTAACAGTAGCTAATAGGTAGACACGTGAAAATGTCCAGGGATAAGCCCATTTATGCACTTGTGGTGTTTCTGAATTAATATTATTCAGCTAGGAGAAAGACGAGGTTCTCACGCAGATCACAATGCAGGTAACTCGTGACAACAGGATGCTCAGGAAAAGGCCCTAAACAAGAATAGCTTCTGCCTGCAAAGTTCCACTGACATGAATCTATCTAGAATAGGCAAGGAAGGCAGATGCCTGCCCGGGACTGGGGAGACAGGAAGTAGGAAGCATGCTGAATGGTACCTGTTGTCTTTTGAGTGATTAAAACATTTTGGAACCAGATAGAGGTGTGACTGAAGAACACTGTGAATATGCTAAATGCAATCAAATTGTCCATCTGAAAATGCTTACTTCTACATATCACTCAGTAAAAACAAAATCCCAGGGTTTGAGATATAGCTCAATGGTGCTGTGTCTGCCTGATAAGTGCAAGGTCCTAAGTTTGATCCCGGTACCAAGAAAGAAAGAAATAAAAACAAACAACCTCCTTCAAACAAACAAAAACCAACCCACCCTTTCTTTGGCAGGAAGATGGAGCACCTTCATCCCCTGAAGTCAAGAGAAGGGACAGAAGCTGGAGTTGGAAGGACATCGCCCCAGCACGCTCTGTGTCCTACAGCCCTGCCTCAGGCATCTGTGCTGAGTCAGGCTGCGCTTCAGGGACTTGGTAGGACCAATGAGAATGGCAGACCGCATCTTCCTCACCTGGAATTGGTGCTCCGCATAATTAGTAAGGGACACTTGCTGTTGGGTAATCCAAGGCTCCAAGTGCCAAATGCAACCACCACCGCAATGCAGGAGCCAGAGTCCTGGCAGAGGGGCTGTGGTTTCAAACAGGGTGCGGGGTGAGTTTCATTGAGCAGAAGGCATTTATGGTCCAGTGGGGAGGTTCTGAAGGCACATTGAAGGGGACCTCACAGGACTTACTTCCTCTGAAGGAGAAGGAGGAAAGTCAGGGGTGACTCCAAAGTGATGCCCTGAGAGGCAAAGACATGGAGGGACCACGAGCTAACATGAGAAGTCTGTGGGTAGGGAAGGCTTGGGAAGAAAGTTTGGGGTAGACTTTTGGACATGCTAGGTGGGAGACATCCTTTAAATAAACAAATGGGAACGTCGCAAAGGCTTCGGGGTATATGGAGATGGAGCCTGGGCTGAGACCCCAGCTTAGCTGTGCACACTGGGAGTTGTGGGAGTGTAAGTGGTGCTTAAAAGCAGGACACAGGCTAAGGCTTAAGACTCTCCAGGGGGCTGGATGGAAGGGGAAAATGGAGAGGCTGAGGGCTGGGAACTGCTCCCACACTAACGGGCCAGAGTGACGGGGACCGGTGGGGGAGAATGAGAAGCAGGCACCAGTGAGTGGCAGGGATCCAGGGAAGAAGAGCATCCTGGCGTCTGCAGAGGTCATCCAGTGTTTCAGCACTGCCACGCGCTGGAGAGAGCTGACCACAGGGCTCATCACGTGCTAAGAGGCTAGGGCAGCGGGATGAGAGCAAAGATCCTGCACAGGAGGTTTAAGATAAAATAGCTGGAGAGAGAATGGGGCAAGAGATAGGGATACATTTTTGGATGAATTTTGCTACAGGGAAGAGATAGCAGCTAGAAAAAGAAATGCGAAACAGATCTCACAGGTTGGACTGAAGTGGTTAAATATCTAAGTACAGACCAAGACTGAGGATTAGTGAGGAGGACTCCAAGCTAAAAGCCAGACCTTAATGTTGATTGGATCACACGGGATAAGAGTGAGCAGGAGATGGCTTGGGGATCTTGGAAAACCTACTATCCCCACTGAGGGAGGAGAAGTGGGGAACCGCCACCAGAATCCATGGCATAGTAAACTGTACGTACTTGCTACTTCAGTGGCTAAAAATACCCTTTCATATTTTGGGAATGATAAGGACCGTCTCTCGCCAACACATTACACATGTGAAGATCTCTGAGAATGGTCAGCGGGGAGAAGTTGATCCGCTGCGATGCTGATGATAATCTTTCTTCACTAATTCCTTTTGCATCTTTCCAGAGTCCTAACTGAAGTAACTCCTCCTGTTACCGCTTCCCACTGGGGGATCTGCCACTTGTGGGATTGAACAGTGGTTTACAAGGTATGATTTTAAAAATATAATGGATTTCTAAAAAATGTCACCATAAACTTATATTGTTCTTAAGTTTCCTTAAGATTCTCTCCCTTGTTTTGGGGAGATTTATCCCAGCATGCTCACCACGTTGTGAAGTCTTCTTTCATGAGTATCATTAATTGTACTGTCCCAGCTGTCTCCATGCCCCGAATTGATTCAAAATGTTTAACTTCTGTGGTCATTTTGATTTTGGGGTGACTTGGGGTCACGCTGCATGGAGGATGATGCTCTCAACCCACAAACTCTGGGGAACACACTTCCACTGTATCCAAACCAGCGCACCTTTGTTTTTCTCAGTAGAAGTGGGTGCATTTGAAAATACTTTCCATCTCCCGTGACACTCCTGCCTTCTTCTTGTTTAGTCACCTGACACATAACTTGTGTTTCTGCTAACTCAAGTTGGGAGCAGAGGGAAAGGATTTTTAATTTCTCGGAACATTTCTTTGTTTGAGTGCCAAAATATTTGAATAGATGAGTAACAGAATAAATACCAGTGACCTCAGTGGAGAAAAGAACACACAGTGGAACTCTTCTTGGGGAAGCACGTGCTTAGAAGAAGCTCAGCATGTGCTTATGGCGTTAGGGATGGTAGCGAAGTGATTCAACTTTGTGTGTGTATAAAGCAGTAACTGTGATGCCTGGTGGGAGCCATTAGCAGGAAGTCTCAGAAGACTGTGCAGAAATGCCCTTGACCTCATCATAGCAGCCAGGGAACTTCCTGTTTCTGAACTCTGGGCCGCTGGTCCATAGGACAACTATAGAGTATTGTCAGTTCTTGCAAAAAGCTAATATCAGGGACTCATTTAAGATGGCGAAACTGCCCATGTTAATTAAAATGTTAAGTTTTAAGACAAGAGTCTTAAATGTTAAGTTTTAAGACAAGAGTCTCGAGCCTGGAATTATAATTAGCACACTGTGGAAATACTAGTTATGGCGGGCTGATTAGAAGCTTTGATCAGCACTTATGTCTTTGATGAATAAAACTTGTCAAATGAATTAATTTACTTACATGAAGTTTGGTAGACAAAAATCTTACAAAACTTGAGATCTCTGTGGAAATACAGAGAGGAAGAGGAGGAGGAGGAACGGGAGGGAGGGAAAGAGGGAGAGGAAGAGAGAGAGAGAGAAAGAAGGAGAGAGGAGAGAGAGAGAGAGAGAGAGAGAGATATCTCAGTGGAAGTAAAACTGGGGGAAAAAACTGTTTAAAAACTTGGGCCAAGCATGATGCCACAGCCTGTAACTCTACCTCTCTGGGAGGCTGAGGCAGGAAGATGCCAAGTTTGAGTTCAGCCTGGGTAACACACAGGCCTTAGTGAAGATCTTATCTCAAAGTAAAGAATAAAAATGGGCCGGTGAAGTAGCACAGTGTGAAGGCCTGGGGTCAATAATCCCAAGCACTGAAAACAGCGAACAAAGAGCTCAACCCCAGCAAAAGCGTGGCATGGGGCTCCCTGGATCATGAAGCCAAGGAGCTGCCCCCACTCATCACAGGACCCGGTTTCCATCACACCGCCAGGGCGGCAGGTGACCACCCACTCGTGTACAGCTTCGCGGACAGATGAAGTCAGACAGGACTTAATCTACAGTCGGAGAGCGCCGGGTCCCACCGAAGTCGGCACAGAAACGAAGACGTCAGAATGGTGGCCTCAGGTTGAAGATACGATGCTCAGGCCTCCAGGCCTTGCTAAGGGACAAACAGCAACTTGGGACAAACAGCCCCTTCCCCAGGGAACTTGTTCCTTCCGCGTGTTCTCGCTCTGTGACTGGATCAATAGCTGAGCAGCCACTTTGCGATCCAATAGGCTGGGAGTAGTCCGGTCCACGTGGCGTCCACACTGTGACTTCAAAAGGCCTTGTTGGGACCCTCACGTCTCTCAGTGATGCTCCCAACCCGTAACCTCTGCTGTCCCTGGGGACCCACTCTGCAGTGTTCAGGGGACACTAACGGGCACGTCTGACACGTAGCAGGTTACGAGTTGTGTGAAGTCTCGAGCAGGAGGGAGACTTTCTCAGCCCCGTCTTCCTACTGCGGTAGAAACGAAGACTTCCCAGGGCAGATCCGGGAGGGAGAGGAGGAAGATCTGCGAATGCCAGGCCGTCTTGGCAGCCGCACTGGCAAGTCAGCGCTTCGGTTTTCTTTTGTGAAGTGCGGGTTCCCAGCCTGTTTTGCCAAGTTGTCTTCGCTTAACGTGGGCACCAAGAGGCCCTTTAGTAATATGCTACGATGTGGCGTTTGTCCCCTAAAGACGTCCTGCTCCTTCTCCCCGCCCCAACTCCACCACAGCACCCTTTTCCTGCCCGCAAGCACTGGCCGTTTCTCTAAGGACCAAGCCTGTTCCTTAGGCCGCAGTATGAAGAGCTGTGATAAAGTGTAATCTCAAGCTGATACTTAGCTGCTTCCTACTTCTCCGATTTAAGCAAAGCCTGTCTGTCTCCACGTCCTCCCGGTGAGCTCCATTTACCTCTCTGCAGGCGCAGGTGCAATTCCATTTGCGACAATGGGAGTTCTTCCGCGGAAATCAGTTCAGAGCAGCCCCCGCTGGGCAGGAGAGCATCAGGCAGGAAACAAAAGAAGAATCTTCTGCTGGGGAGGCTGTGCTAGGGCTCTTCCGGGGGCACCTAGAAGGGTCAAAGCGGGAACCTCTGGGTTCCTTTGCCTTAGCACTCCCAGAATGCTTTGGCTATTGTTTTCCACAGGATGGTACATTTCCAGTGGTGTGGTAGGTGCGCGGTCTGGAGCGGTTCCACATCTATCATCTTGTTTGATTCTTTCCAATAGAGGTTGGGTATCATGCGGGTCAGCGTTTTCCTCCATGACAAACGATGTCCGAGGAGAGAGGTCCAGTGGTTACAATTTGGACTGGAACCACCTGCCGGCAGTTCTGGTCCTCTGCCTCCCAGGGGATGACAGTTGCCTCTTCACTGTGACATGCAAGCACCTGTCCCCCTATTTTTGCCCCATCTGCTGTCCCCTGCAGGGCGTGGCATTCTGCTGCTCCATCAGCCACATTTTCTCCCGCCGGGGCCGCTTCCTGTAACGTCTGGCCTCTGCGTCTGCTCTGAACGAGACGAGCCCTTTCTCCCCTTCCAGGACACGCTCTTGCGCCAGTAGCTGCCCTGGGAAGCTTTCTCTGGCTTCTCTGCTCCAGAAGTCCCCTGTTCTAACTCGGATCTGCTCAGATCACTTCTCGTCTCTTCTGCGTCCTTCAGTCTATAATCTTCATTTTTTATTATTTTTTCATTTCTTAGCCGTTTGTCTCTTCCTTTTCAGGAAGTGATTCCTAAAGGTGAGAGTCCTGTCTCCTCGCTCATTCTTGTGTCTTTCACGTTGGGAAGAAACTTCAGTGTAACAGGGACTCAGTAAGTATCTTCACATTCTAGAGTATTCGATATTAAGCAAACTGTGTTACTAATTGTCAAAGATTACATTACAGTTCCTCACATTAACATGGCACCCTTTGTAATAATGTCGTATGATCATCTAAATAATAATCGAAAGGAATCAAATGCCTTGTGTAGTGACTAAGAGGGAGAGGTTATTTCCAGAGCTGTTGGGAAGGAAAAGTAAGAATGGAACCACTTGTCTTTCACGTGAAAGCTATGAAACCATTTGAGTTAAATTTAAGTAGTGATTTTGAAAGCCTCTGAGTAAGTACTGTCAGAGAAGTTTCAAAATGATATTCTTAATAATATCTGTGGCCAAATGATAGCATGATATTTTTAAGAGTATCTATAACCAGGTGATGCCCATTCTGTTGCCATGAGTAGATATAAACATTAGCTAAGTAACCGATGGAATGATTTCATGCCTATTTTAAGCAAGTGTATTTAGCTGAAGAGGCGAGTGAATTTCTACATTGCATTTAAAGGATTGCTGGGGTGTCTGTATAGATTATTTTATTTTATTCAAATCTTTATTGGTACATTATGAATACACATCATCATCGCATTCAACATTGAGAGTTTGTACCAGTACATGACACAACTTGATTCTCATTTTTTCCCATTGCCCTACCCACCCTGTAACCCCCACCCCCTGTATATATAAGCTTTGTTTCTTTTTAAAAAATTACTATCACATTTTCCCCTTGTTATGTACCCCTACACCCTATTTCCTTTTATTTTAAAAAGTATGTCAAAGTGAATGTTTAAGGAGAATGACAGAGACCTTTGGATTCAAAAGTACAGATTTGCTGTTGGTATTTTCTTTTCTTTTCTTTTTTTTTTTTTTTTTTTTTTGAGACAGGGTCTCACTTTGTGGTTCAGGCTGGTCCTGAGCTCAGCCTCAAACTCACATCACAGCAATCCTCCTGCCTCTGCCTCCCGAGTGCTGGGATTACAGGCGTGAGCCACCATGCCCGGCACTGTGGTAGTGGTACTGGTTGCTGCTGGGGTGAGTCTCCACACCCAGTGTTGTTATGTGGTCACCAGGGATCGAACCCGGGCCCTTGCACTTGCAAGACAGGCGCTGGGACCACTGGGCTAAATCCCCGGCCCTGCCATTGGTATTTTCACTTCCAGAACAGGAGAAGTAAGGCAAGTCACCTCATATCTCCAAGCCTCAATTTCTCCATCTAAAAAACCTAGGATTTGTGTCACAGAAATATTCTAGGAATTGCATCAGAATGGAGAGAAATGTTTTTGGTTCAGAGCTTTCCTTTAATAAAGGGAAAGAAGAAAAATGCTATGATGGATGTGTTAAATTTCATCTCTTATTGCATAAATGTATTTTTAAAGTTTCATTTTACTTTAGTTGAAATATAGTAATTTCACGTATGATGGGCATGATGTGATGTGTCAGTGTATGAGTACATTGTAGAATGCTCAGGCTAACGAGCACACCCCTCACCTCCTGTACGTAGCATTTCTTCATGGTGAGACTGGTGCATGTGTTTTTAGAGGTTTTGAAGTGCATGTTATCAACTGGTCACGTGCTGTGCAATACATCACCAGAAGCAATTGCTCCTTTGTACCGTTTGACCTGTGTTTCCATGTTGCCCACCAGCCTCCCTTCCCCAGTCTCTGGTGAACAACATTATTCTGTGCTTTTATGAGTTCAACATTTTCAGATTCCGTGTGCAAGTGATATAATGAAACACGTGTTTGTTTGCCTAACTTGTTGTATCCCAGCTTCTTCTATATTGTTCTAACATTTCTACATGACAGAAGTGCTCATTCTATGAGCCCTGAAAGATACTCCATCTGTATATACATACATTTAAAGAATCCATTTATCAATGAGTACTTCGGTTGTTTCCATATTTTGATTGTTATGAATGATGCTAAATTACCATGAAAGTACAAGTATCTTTTCATCATCCTGATGTTGCCATAATGTCTGGTGTCCATCCTGCCTAAGGTGATCTATAGATTGAATGCAGTCTCTGCCAAGATTTCCATACTGTTCTTCACAGAAACACAAACAAGCAATCCTAAAATCAGTGAGAAATTACAGGATTCCAAGTGGCCAAAGAATCTTGACCAATAAGCTTCAAGCTTCATTCTCTTGAGTTTCCAAGTTTATTGCAAAGCTATTGCTATGGTTGGGGTGAACAGCCAAAGCTCCCTGTGGAAAGGCTTGGTCCTTAGGGTGGCAGTATTGGGTTGGGCGATAGAGCTTTAAGAGGTAGGTGTAGTTGGAGGTCTTACGTCGTGGGGAGTGTGCCCTTGTAAATGACCGTGGCAGCCCCCTGCATCTCTCTGCTTCTTGGCCTGAAGTATGAGCACTTACTCATCCTCATGCTGCCACCGTGGTCCACTCTCTTCATCACCACTGAAGAGAGACTGAAAATGCCATAGCTCTTATTTTGGGTTTTTGAGAAAATTCCATACTGATTTGTGTAGTGACTGTATTAATTCCACACTGATTTCTATAGTGACTGTATTAATTGACATTGCTGCCAATTGTCTAAGTGCTCCTTTCCCCCTACATTCTCACCAGTATTTAGTATTATTTCACTTCATTTAATTAATTTATTTATTTTGGCTTTCATGATGGTGGCCATTTTTTAGGAGGTGTGATGGAATGTCAATACATTTTGATTTGCGTTTGCCTGATAGATAAAGATATTGCATGTTTTTCTATATTCTTATTGGCCATTTGTACTATATCTTCTCTCAAGTATGTGCTCAATTAATTTGCCCATTTGCTAATTTCTTTTTTTGGTATTAAGTTTTGTGAGTTCTTCATGTACTTTAGACCTTAGTCGTCTATTAGAAGTATATCTGGCAAAGATTTTCTCCTAGTCCAACGATGTCTCTGCTCTGTTGTTTCCTTATTTTTAAAGTTTTTTTTTTTTTTTTGAGACAGGATCTCACTTTGTAGTTCAGGCTGGCCCTGAGCTCAGCCTCCAACTCACATCACAACAATTGTGCCTCTGCTTCCCCAGGGCCAGGGTCACAGTTGTGAGCCACCACTCCTGGCATTGTGGTGTGGGGCTCTGATTGCTGGTGGGTGTGAGTCTCCATGCCCTGTATTGTTGTATGTGGTTACTGGGGACTGAACCCGGGTCCTTGTGCTTGCAATACAGGAGCTGGAACCACTGAGCTAAATCCCTGACGCTGCTGTTTCCTGTTTTTGTGTGGAGCCTTTACTCCGATACAATCCCAGTTGCTGTTTCTCCTCTCACTCTCTGTGCCACTGAAGCTCCATTCAGGAAGACTGCCTGAACTTCTGTCTTGAGGAGTTTTCTCTCCTTTTTTTTTGCAGTTCCAGCTTCAAGTCTTACATCGAAGTCTTTGTTCATTTTGATTTGATTTTAGCACAGAGTGAGAGATAAGCATCTAGTTTCAGCCTCCTCGCTATGGATAAGAAGCTTTCACAGCACCGTGTGTTAAGAATATTACCTTCTCTCTGATATATATATATTTTAAGTCAAGAATTAGTTGGCTGCAGCTGCCTGGTTTATTTCTGTGTTCTCCACGCTGCTGGTCGACACAGCTGTTTTATAGCATACCATTTTTGTTACTGTGACTTTACATTATAGGTAGAAATGGAGCATTTTTGCTCAGGATTACTTTGATTAGTCTGAGTCTCTGTGTATTCATTGTTTTAGTTTGCCTTTAGGATTATCTTTTTCTAGTTCATTGAAGAATATCATGGGTATTTTGGCGAAGGTTACATGGAAGCTATAGATAGCTGCCAATAATATGATCATTTTAACAATATTAATTCTGTTAATCCGTGAATGTGGGGTGCTTTCTGTGTTCCACGTTCTTTAGTTTTTTATTGTACGTATCTTTAATATCTTCAGATCTAGTTTATTCCTATGCATTTCATTTTTAAATTTTTTCTCTCTCTCTTTCTGTCTTTCTTGCAGTCCTAGAAGTAGAATTTGGGTCGTTGCACTTGCCAGGCAGGTGTGGCAGCATGGGACTATACCTCTGGCCACTTTCTCTCTCTTAGTTCTGTCTTTTAGTTCTTTCTCAGACCTGCACTCTCCTAGGCAGGATGCTGGAACCTAACTGTGGAGGTCTCAAGGAGATTTGGAAAGCCAAAAGGTTGTCATGTGTTGCTATTTGCCTACATGACTTTCCTCTTATTTTCCCTTCCTTTAACCTAGCTCAGCTGTTTTCCATTTCAGTACATACAATCACCGTGCTCGCTTGTACATATTGTCTGTGCACATACACATTATCTGTGCACACTTAGAGAGACTAAAGAACTTGGCTATATCTACATAACAGGCGGATGGTCAGCCTTTGAATTAGATCCACATTGGTCTGACTGAAATACCTAGCTCCAATAAATCCACTGTACTCTAGGCAAATTCAAGGGACTTTCCAAGGGCTGTAATGATTGCACAGCATAATGGTTTACCTGTGTGGTAAGATTTAAGGCTTAACTGGCTCCCTCATTGCCCAGGATTTGTTTTCCAGTAGAGGAACTGTCTTGTCCTTACTTTCCATACAAATAACTTTTGGGTGGGAGCATAAAATGACCAATCTTAGCTAACTGTAAGTCTGACACCAACCTAGTATTCTTGAGATTTCCATGGCAGGTAGGTGTTGGAGTTACCCTAGCAAGAAACACTCAAGGTTGAGATACAGGCCTGGTGCCCAGGTTTTGCCGGTTCACATTGCTATTGTGTTTGGGCTCCTAATTAACCAGAGAAGGGACATTCTTTTTAATCTTGAAACACAAGAGCTGAACAGCCCAGCAGTGGAGGTTGTTCTCCAAGCATTTAGTATTTGGTGAGACCTGAGCTTTAGCAGATGAGTGTGTACACAGTCCTAGCAGGCCTGGCATCTGTGATGACTGGCTTTATATACTGGTTTGCATGGTCCTCATTGACTTGAAGTCAAACTTTATTTATTTTATTTATTTATTTATTTATTTATTTTAGGTTTCTTTGAGACAGGGTCACTTTGTGGTTCAGGCTGGCCCTGAGTTCAACCTCAAACTCACATCACAGCAATCCTCCTGCCTCTGCCTCTCAAGTGCTGGGATTACAGGCGTGAGCCACCACGCCCGGCACTGTGGTATGTGGTACTGGTTGCTGCTGGGTGTGAGTCTCCACGCCCAGTATGGTATGTGGTTACCAGGGATCAAACCCAGATCCTTGCGTTTGCAAGACAGGCGCCGGAACCACTGAGCTAACTCCCTGGCCCCCAAGTCAAACTTTATTTATACAGACTTCACTATGTTAACTCATACAAGTTGAAATTATATACTAAGTATAAGGGGAAATCTATATATCTATTATATCTTATATCTATTATAAATTTTACTTAAGTATAAATGAATAACATGTGTTTATAAATTTTACATTTTAAATTTGAAGATGTAAACTTCTCCATTAAAATATTTCTTTTCCAATACACTTAGCAGGTAGTTAAAGAATAGTTAAGATTAAAATCTGAAATCTCAGTTTTTAAGCCATGTACACAATTTTGCATTTGTTGCTACATCATTAAGATCCACTCTACTCAGTGTACATCAAGCTCTATTGGATCAAAGCAAGAGTAACAAAGATAATAACAACAATAATTTAAACATCATTTTCCAGCTTCTGTGACTAAGATTTCAAGATATTATGTCACAGACTTCTCATAAGTACTTTCTGAAGAACTTATTACTATTTGTGCTTTATTATTAAGTAAACTAAAACTTGGAGAGACTAAAGAACTTGGCTGTACATATGTAACAGACAGATGATCAGTCTTTGAAATAAATCCACTTTGGTCAAACCCAAATCCCTAGCTCTAATAAAATAATTTCTAATGTCTTTCCACTGTAAGAGTAGGAAGGACAAAGATCTTCTACTTCACTTTGGTTTCTATTTGTATTGTCTTTGATATTTTGTAAAACTTGCTTCATATAATAAAACTGATGTTTTATTTTTCCCGGAGTATTTCAGACATTATCTATGTAGTTACTGATCAAGTATTTTTTCCTTAGAAATGTTAGTTCTCAATTACTCAGTCTTACCATAAAGCCATCCCCAGCATCAAATTTATTCATAAACTCATTTCTAGAAACATTCTCTTAATATGCTTAGAGTTATTTTAAATATGACTAGTGATCTGGTAGCCAAACTCCCTTTTGATGCAGCAAATAAATATAAGAATACATGGAAAGCAGTGAGGAGTGACAGATGTTAACGTTTTTGTCCAACTCAAAGAACTATTTTATTTTAGGTTTTATATGGTCTTGAAAAATGAGGGGGCTAAAATAAAAATAACTCAACATGACAATGAATATGCCCATTTAGGATGTGGGTGAATGGTTCTATCAGTTAAGCCTCCATCATTCATAAAGAAACATTCTCAGGTGGATCTCCAGTGGACTGTGGTAGAGGATGTGCAACCCCTGGGCCAATCAAACCCAGTATTTGGTTCCCTCCCACAGCATTTTAGAGTTGTTACGTACATAGAATGTCTCTCTTTAGTAGGTTTGGTTGAGTTTTCCTGTCTCTCTTCTTTAGGTTGAAAGTATGTAGGACTGGAGTTGATTCTGGCTGTATCAGTTTAGCAAGGTAGGAGAAGCGGGTTTCTACTCCCCTTTACAGGAATGTGGCCATAATGAGATTTTCTTAGCAAGCATGTTTCTCCGATTCCTACTGGGACTGAACTCTTCTCTTCAGTGAGAAACTCTTTTCATGTGAGTTGGTAGAATCTGAATATGCCTGGCAAGAGTAGCCCAAACAAGCGGTTGGTTCAGGTGTGGGTAGATGGTTCAAGCCAAACCAATCCTTGGGAATTTTTTTGATTTGCCAGGAAAAGGGTGTCTCTCCTTCTGCCAGCACTGCTACCTGTAAGGATGACATCAGCCTGGTTGCGGTGGTCATCTTGGACACACGTGGAGAGCCTGTATGAGAATAAAGCCAGCTAGGCAGGAGACAGCTGACTCATGCACATGAAGTCAGAGAAATACGAAACTTCTGGAGGTGTGGCGTCAGCCAAGGCTAGAGGGAGCCCCAAAGACTCCCCAGGTTTGTGAACCAAGTTCAAGGCTCTTCTATGTAAACTAGTTTGATCTGAAAGTCTGGCGATTTCAGCCAAAGAAACCTTAAGAAATAAGATTTTCTGATACCCAACTGATGATAACACTGCATCACACAGTAAGACTTGAAACTGAATCATGTAAGAAAGTACATAACCCGCATGATGTCCTCTGTAAGTGAACTCTGAATGCAATAGCAATCACCTCTTTAGTTTCTTCCTTGATAGGCCTTTTCACTCTGGTCTCTTTTCTTGGTTCAGGCTGGGACCAGCGGTCTCTGCTTCTCCAGGTCGCCCACTGGCCTGTGATGGCTCTTCCCTACCCAACATGGCCAAGCTGCCTGGTCCTGCGCTGGTAGGCAGACGTCTGTCAGGAGCAAAACGCTGTATCCTGCTGTGTGGTGGGGCTGTGAAAGAGCTTACCTAGAAAAGAAGGCGACTCTCCCACGAATTCCCAAGGAGGCCACGTTTCAAGCACAGATGAGCTGGTTTTGGCCCTGGTTCAGGAACATCTGGGGGAACAGCTGTGGAGGACAAGGACATGTTTATCTCCTTTGAAAAGAAAAGTGGTGAAGAGGCAGGTCCTCAGGGAGTGCTGACCGGCAAAAGAGAGGTCTGTTCCCATCATCCAAACTCAGGGTGGAAAATAATTGAACAAAAACACAGCTTGTTTTGAAATCAAATAACTTAAAGGGTAATGAATTGAAGGGGTAGAAAAGAGAGCTGAAGTCTTTTAGATCATGTGCCTGGTGCTTCCCAGCCATTGATAATATTAGTAGTGGGGGTCTGCAGAATCTATCAGTGCTATCTTCAGATTTCCTCCACGGGCCAAAGCCAAGCTTCCTTCTTATTATTGCGAGGTTCACTCCATTAAAGTTTTATTTGGGACACACTATTATTGATGACCTGAAAAAGTCACTGTAATTTACTATATCGTTCACAAGCTAGTATTTTTTCCTCTTTCTTTGGCTGGACGGGAGAGAGAGCAACCACGACTTTTTCATGATTGAACTCAATATCTTGGGCTTCAGTCCTAAAAATTTATGATCATGAATTTTGAAAGAATTACCAAAAAGCCTGCCTCATATTTCCCAAAAGTAAGAAAAATAAAATTGATGCATTTATGATAGTTGGCAAAAAAGGATACTATTTACAACTTGGTCTCAAGTCGGTATAATGGCCATGTATTTTTATTTTTGTCATCATGTTACTGAGGGTTTCTTCTTTCTTCTTATAAGCAGATGAAGCTTCAGAAAAATGAAGATGACTTAGAACCTGGTAATAAACTAACTGTACAGATTATGTTTGATTGTTCTTATCATGGCTCATTTGCATATCCTCCTTTGTAGAGCAACTATAAGACAACTCATCGATGACAGTGTCAGAGACAATTTCATGTCTATTTTTCAGAGGTAGAAAAATCCTTGCAGGATGTATGGACTATAAACTTTGTAGGGAACAGTCTCTAGTCAAACAGAGATGAGGGATTGAGCAGCAGCAGGCATTCCATTTAGGTAAATACTGAGCTGTAGGACTCACAAAAACAAACTCAAAGAAAAACATTATTAATCAGCTTGAGTTTTTTTCCTCTCTTCTTCACATTCTGAAAGAACAAACAGGTCAACATTAAGGAATGCTTTCCACAAGGACAACACGCTACGGCTTGCCCTGAATAAAACTTCTCGGAGTATTAGAGACTTTCTCAGGGCTGGTCTTTATTTTGATTCATAATATACTTGAAAATAGCCAAACACCCAAACATTCTAACCTCTTAAGTGCTTTCCCTGTTAAATATTACTTGGCCTACTTTTGGTTGACACAACAAATATACTGTAGCACCTTTTGAATGAAAGTAACTATTAAAATATATTGGATTTAGATAATCTCTTACATAATAGTCATAGTATCATTATCATCATCATTTTGGAGAAAAGTCAAGACAGTCTTAGCTTGGAATCTTTATATTACTAGGCAAAGTGAAATGGAAGTTTAGGCATTTCAGAATATCCAGGTGTGAAGCATTTCTGCCAAAATAGGCAAGAAATTGGAAGAGAATAATTTTTGTTTCTTGATTTATCACTGCAATCTTCTTTACCAAATTCTTAGCCAATCTCTGTCCAGCACGGCTGTTCCAAGTCACGTGTCAGGCTCCGTTTACCTGGTAGGTAAATGCTCGCCACCACACTGCTTTCACCTCAGGAGAAAGAGCTCGTCCACTTGCTTTCACGGCAGCCAGCAGCTTTTTATTTTTCTGTGGAGGGGGACCAGTATTTAACCATGAGTGTTAACGGTAAAGGTATTCTTCATTTTATTCTTATAAATGAGTGGAAGTACACAGAAAAAGCTCGATAAGTTTTAGTAGTGAGACAACTTCTCAAGCACACTTAATATGTATTGAATATTATCAATTAATATATATAAGGCTACCAATGAATACCAATTAAAATCTAACCCATATCAGAACACTCACAATAAAAAACACTTCCGAAAATAGCTTTTTAATACAATTATGCTTTTAGTGCTTAATACATATTCTAGACTAGAACTTATATGACTTAACACTACAAGAAACTGAGGAGCCCTTGTGTGTGTTTTTAGGCTCACCTTCAGAAAAAAAAAAAAAGCTTTCTAATTGGCTTAGTTTTATATGACTTTTTTGATTACTTTTAAATTAAAGCTTCATAACATTTAATACACAATCATTTGTCTGCTATTAGGAATCCTAGCAATAGGTATTTTTAGCTCTTTGAAAATTAGTTGTAAATGGGAGTTTGTAAATTATTACATAGAAATCATTTGGAGAATGAGATTAGTCATCAATTATTTTACTTGTTTGAAAGAAAATAATTGCCAACTTTCCAATCAAATAGCTAGTTTGAAAATTTTAGCTACTGTGATGTGTGTATCACAGGTTTAAAATATCAAAAACAACATTATAACCAACTATAGACATTTTTGAAAGATCACATTATTTTACTTTAATCTCTCTTGGACAAATTAAGCTATGTTCATTTTTTTCTGATATTTCTTCCAATCTTATCTATATGGTTATAATGGGGAGGCTCAGGACATTGTCCTCCCAATATATGGCAGTATAATATGTTGATTATTTTGCATTAAGGGCCCTTGAAATGCATGAGATGCTGGAAAGGGGCTCACCGTGGCATACCCTGGCTGGCCCTCACCTGAATGTGTCTGAGATCATGATTATCTTTCACATCCTCCTCCCCTCCCCCATCTCATTATCTTCTCAAAAGAAGTAAGAGAAGGTAACGTCACCTGGAGGAACTCCAGCTGGACATAGTGTCTGTCCCTTGGGCTCATTCAGATTCCAAAAAGAACCTTTTCACAAACTAATTTCTGTTTCTTGGACAACTTATCCACTAATAATCATTTATTATCCTTCAAAATTGTCTGCATTCTCCATCTCTTATAGAAAAAGGACATTTAAGTTTCTAGGTCATGAGGGATACTGAGTAATCATACTACGTGAGTTCCTCCACTCACCAAAGAAATTTCTAAATCTTTCCTCCAATTAATCTGTCTTCTTCACCTTGTTCCAAGGGACTTTAGGAAGATAAAAGGAATACTTTCCTCTTGCCCCTAAAGCAACATTTTAATAGTTTAATTATCCATCCATAAGATGAATTTGCAGGGCATAGGGGTGTGTTAGTTAGCTTTCTATTACTGTGATGAAATAACTGAGATAAACAATGAGGAAACGTTAACTTTGGCCCATGGTCTCAGTCCACAGTCATTTGGTGCTGTTTCTGTAGATCTGTGGTGACAGGAGAGGAGGGGGGGACTGTCTCACTCTGGTGCATGTTCTTCAATGTTTAAGCATGTACATGATACTTGGATATTTACATACAAATGTTTCCATGATCATGGAAAATAGATATGGGTTTGAGCATAGGCATTTTTTAGAACTAGGAATATAATTGAAATGAAATATCCCTTTTTGTTTTTCACCTTAAACCCTACATTTTCTGATCATCCAGAGGAAAAGTAGTTTGATAAACAGAGAATTGGGTGGTAACAAGAATCTCATGACCTTCCTGTTAAAACTGAATCTAGCCGTGAGGGTGAAGTCATACCTCACTGTCACACCCTGCTCCAGTGCGCTCTGGGGGACTTGGTGCCACTCATCCATTTCTCCAGCCCCATAGAAGAGACGTGTTACACTCCTAACTGGAGTCTCCAATGGGGTGCAAATGAAATATCTCTTTCTTCACCTCTGCTGCTGACTCTTGACTGTCCGTTGCGTATTAAGCACTGCAGCACAGTCTCCAGCTATGTCTTCTCCTTCTGTTCTCTCAGTGAACCTGCAAAGTCCCATTTGGAATGAAGAAATACGGTCACCTTTCTCCTCAAGACTGACACTATGCCCAGCCGGGTGGAGGTCTGCAAGAGACTGGTATGTGCCACCACAAAATGCTTTTTGACCAAGAATGAAAAACACAGTTAAATCTCAACTGTTGGAAAGATCTCATATCCGTCATGGTTAAGATATTTAAATTTCAACCTCAAGATCATTAGTCTAGTGAGAACTTGACTGAGCCTCCCCTAAGGGTGTTTCATGCCACATGGAGCTACAGTTTTGTTGATTATAGCCAAACACAATGGATTGTCAAACCACCTTGCACACCGGATCCATGACATGGTCCTTCAGCATCTGCTGGAAGGACAAGTTCTTTTTTGGAAGTCTCTGTATATACTTGAGGGAAATGGGTGCAAATATGGTTTCATTTTCTCTATGTAGATAATCTAAGTCTGAAGATAATATAAAGGAGAGAGAGAGAGAGAGAGAGAGAGAGAGAGAGAGATAGAAGGGGAGAGGAGAGGGAGATTCACATTACTACCAGCTACCATCGATGGACCTTAGCTTTTCCTCCACATGAGGGAGCTGTCCCAGTACACTGCTGGTCTCAGACTCTGTTGTACTGTGAATTCAGTACCAGAAAGGGGAGTAATAGAGAGGGACACGCGGACCATTCCTGCTAGCGTGAAATGACAGCACTTAAATCGTCATATGCAACTCTAGAACCATGGGAAGAAACATTTGCAACTCAGTTTCTTCTTAGTGAAACTGAGGAGTCAGTGAAAAGCAACATAGTAACTCACCCTTAACAGCGGAGAATGCTGGGATGCATTGTCCCCTTCTTGGGGGAGGAGACACCAGAGGGCTTACTCCAGAGATACAAAGTTTTCTTTTAGGACTAGAACTGGCAAGGTGTGTTCTGCATTGCTTGAGCAAATCACGTGTTAGTTTTTCTAAGACTGAAAAATAGTGAATGTTTAAATTAAAGAAAATGTATTGCAGTGAAAAATACATTGCCATTAATCTCCTGAAAACATTTTCACTCACTTTAAACATACATATCCCATTGTTCTTGCCACTTGCTGAAGCAATTCAGGTCTTTTCTCAAGATCATCCTTAGTTGCCCTGTCATGGCTGCGTTGATGTCCCGTGACGGAGGTGGGTGAGGATGAGCTGCCATGTTTTCTTGAGCCTGCAGTTCTGTAAGACAGTTCTCAGGAGCAGCGTTCACTGCATTTCTGACCACAACATGTAAGACAGTGAGAGAGAGGGCTTCCGAGACTGCTTAAGAAAGTGATAGGAATGATGGGCTGAGTGTTTTGAAGGAAGCAGGTCAACTTGGAGGAGGATTGTTAGCAGACTTTTACTATAACTCATAAAAATACTTAAGCATTCACCAGAGATCTCAACTGTCCTTTCTATATTGTTTTCCAGCTCTGAGATATTATTCTAGTAATTTCTTCTTTGATGGCTGACAGATAGGTTCCATCTACTTCCGGGCAAGTTGTGGACGTCAGAGAAAACAAAATCAATATGAACAGCTCTCAGAAGTGTGAATCAGGTGTCTGTCTCCAAGTGGAAATGTTTGAATAATTAACAGAATCATGTTCAGGAAATGTTCACTGGCTAGAAATGAAATAAATTTAGCTAGACATGAAAATTTGAATTTCTTAAAAAGATGCTTGTGGTATTTTGCATTTATAGATTGCTAATTTCCATTTTGATGAATCTGTCTGCTTAGTTTTCTTTATGCAGTTAAAAATATGTCAGACTAAAGAGATCATAATTATTACTCTAGGACCATCCTTCCAGTCCCAGGCCTGGAGAATGGCAAACTTCAGCATTTTGAGTTAGTTCATTTCTACCTACCCATTGAGAAACCTTTAAGACTGACACAGATTTTATAGTATATTTCACAAGCCAAATAACAGTATATAATTATGGAACATATTTTTCAATAATGTCTTAAGAATGAAAACTCCCAAGAAAAGGAAATTTAGGTAGAAACATTATTTCAAAAGACCCCATTCATTAGGGGTCCCATTTGAAGCTGCTATTTTCCTGCGAGGCATATATATACATACATACATACATATATATATATCTATATATGTATATATACATATATGAAGTAATTAAAAGTATCATATGACAGTGACATATGTGCACCCATGTTTATAGCAGCTCAGTTTGTAATAGCTAAATCTTGGAAACACCCCAAATGCCCATCAACTGGATAACTAAGATGTCTTTTTATTAAAAAAAAATAAAGTATTATTCAGCCAAAAAGAAAATGAAAGACATTTATACTTAAATGAATGTTCTATGAAGACATACTTATAAGTGAAGTAAATAGGACAGAGATGTGTAAATGCCATATTGTTTTTCTAGTATGAGACACTGAAGGTTTAAATGAGGTCCAGAATGTGTGGTAGGTATTGTGAAATAGAAAGAAAATGTTCAAAGAGAAAAGGAAAAGGTGAAGGAGGGGAAAGTAAGGAAAGGAAAGAAAAAAAATGTGATGATAAAAACAAAAAAAGTGGAAACAAAGCTTATGTGTCTAGGGGGTCAGGGTTGTAGGAGGGCAGGGCAATGTGAAAAGTGAGAATCAAGATGTATCATGTACAGGAACAAATACTCAGTGTTGAATGTGATCACAATGTATATCTAAAATGTACCAATAAACTCAATGAAGGAAGAAAAATCTGTAGAAAGACCTCATCAGGCAACAGTCTGTGTGACTCATTAAAAGTATATTCACGGGCCGGGGATTTAGCTCAGTGGTTGGTGCCTGTCTTGCAAGCGCAAGGACCCGGGTTCAATACCCAGTAACCACATACCGTACTGGGTGTGGAGACTCATGCCCAGCAGCAACCAGTACCACATACCACAGTGCCGGGCGTGGTGGCTCACACCTGTAATCCCAGCACTCGGGAGGCAGAGGCAGGAGGATTGCTGTGATGTGAGTTTGAGGCTGAGCTCAGGGCTAGCCTGAACCACAAAGTGAGACCCTGTCTCAAAAAACCTAAAAAAAAAAAAAAAAAAAGAAAGAAAGAAAGTATATTCACTGTAGTGAATTTTCAGTTTTACCCCCTACCCAGTCACCAGAAAAATGGCATTAGACTGCACAGTGGGGGGTTGGGAGATACAAAACATTAATGAATATTTTAATAAATATTGTATTTATTCAGTTTATTGTTTTAGACAAGTGATTGAAATATTGGTGAAACGTAACGAAGCACGATTTTATCTATCAAACTGATATCATAAATTGCCAAATGTGGCATATACTCCACAACAGTCTCACCCTGACACGACAGCAATGTCTCCTTTGGCGTCAGTGGTGACTGGCCGAGGGCCATGTGAAACCGCATCGGGGCAGGGTGTTAAGTTTCCTCGTTAAAGGACACTCTTAAACTGAGTTGTAGGGAAGAAGCCTCCGGAGTAAGTAAACAGTTTAACAAACTGGATATCCTGATAGCTAGAACTTTCTATTTCTTCTCCCTCTCCTGTTCCCTCCCTCCGTCACCATCTCTCCATTCTCTCAATCGCTGTCACAAGCTAACTGTATTTTGTTGTAGGGAAAGATGTGTATCGCTGCACCGTTTCAGTACAGACATAGTTATTTTCGATGTTTATTTTCCTTTTGAAGTTCTTTCAATTTAGACACAAAACTTTGAAGGAAGGAAGCTTGGCTTTATAGGAAAGAAAAGTGTTTATCCCCTTCTCTCCATTGTCCATCTCTGAAAAGGAAATTTACGATGAGATATACAAGCATATGAGATTGCAAATTGACAGTGTGGATTCTGTCTCTGTGTCTCAATAAGTAGCCACCGACTGGCAGAAAATTGTTTGATCACTCTGGTGTGGGGTTCCTTGTTTGTAGAATTAAGGAGACTTGAGCGGGCAACTTCTGAGTCATCTATGTTGACTCTGGCTCTCTGTATCTAAGCATGTATTGAACGAGTCCTCTGACAAGCATTATGGAGCATGCAGACAAAACACTGGATGTCATATCTGCCCTCAGAACATGGACAATCTAATCACAATTAGAGGATAAAGCTAACATCACTAAGTGACTCGAACAAATGAAAATGCTGTGGACACACCGCTATTCTCTTCTGCTTTATTTCTGGTGAGCTTTGCTGAGCTCTGTGCTCCCTCTTTTCAGAACATCCTTCAAAGCTTCCAGCACATCAGCCTGTCTTGGTTGTGCCCGGGGAGTGGCACTGCAACAGAGAAGGTGCCAGCCCGACAGCGGTTCAGCTGAACCCTTGTTTGGCTTTGTGATGCTTCCAAAGTGCCCCCTGTTCTGCTTTTTGCTTTTAACACAATATTCAGCAGATTGTACGAGACATTCTGTACTTTATTAAACAATAGATTTGTTTTAGAGGTTTTATCTGCCTATAGACTAACGCAAGAGCATTCATTTAAGGTAGGTTAGGTTAGGTGAGGATGCTTGGTAGGCTCTGTGTACTAGATGTGTTTCTGACATGGTATTTTCAGTTTGCAGTGGTTTTATGGGGACAAACCCCATCGTTAGTCATGGGACATCTGCACGGGGATATTCGGTATCTATTAAAACCAGAACAGCACAGCAGGGAGGCAGCTTTGAAGCTTGAAGAGACTGTTTTTCATGCTTGTTTCCAGTTTGGTTTAAATTAGGGGAAATTAGATCCCTCGATCTCTGTCAGCCACAGTGTCTGAGGTTCAGTAGCCTGAACCTGGCCGTGAATGGGACCACAGTGGTCGATGGTTTGCTAGGTTTACTGAAAGGAGCTGGCGTCCCTGGGTGTTGCCTGCTATACACACACACACCAGTGGTCCCCGGGGGACCCTCAGATGGGCACAGGCCTGTGTAGTTACCCCAGGCTGTACAGACTCTGAGGAGACCAGGAGCTCTAAGGTCCCCACGCTAATAATGTGGGCTTCAATGTGCAAGCTCTTCCTAACAACCGAGGCATGCTGAGTCGAGATTGTCATCAATTTTATCCAGGTTATACATTTTGCAGTCAGCTGGGAAGTAGCTGTTTCTAATTTAAGTATCTGAGCAAGTATGTAGGCACTGGCTGAAGAAGGTGTTATAAGCTGACAATTTGGACGTTAGCATTCAGTCTTGACTTTACCTGATTAGTTCAGGAAACATGTTCTTAGATTTTTATTTCATAATGACTTAATTTTAGAGTTAACAGAGTTTGGTGCTAGGATCATGGAATTTGTGAGAAAAGAAAAACAAGAACATAGTACTGTAATGGGAGAAAAAGATGTATCTTTTGCTTCTCCCTGTCATACTTAATTGACTGAAAGCTTCCAAGAGAAGAAAGATAAACAAGAGACACACGTACTCAGCGAGTCTTGCATGACACAGGAGTGTTCACAGGTGGTGGAAGACATAGAAATGTCAGAGTGTTTTATTTTTTTCATCACAGGTTGGATGAGGAAGATGAAGTAGTGAGACATGACACTTCTCACGGGAGATTCAACAAGATCTGTTGAGTGTCCCCGAGAGAAGGGCCCTTCAGGGGAGAAGAGCAGGATGAGGTTAAAGACATCCTCTGGATTTTGCCTTTTCTCAAATTCCTTCCCCACAAAGTAGTTGCTGCACCAAGGCGCCATAGTTTGAGCCCTACCAAGTTGTATCTTTCAAGGTAATCTTCAGGAGTGGAAAATATGATGATTCTATTAAAGCTGCATAGAACTAGAAACTGATGTCCCCGAAATACAAATAGTTCTAATAATTGCTTTTAGGAGGACAAAATAGCTAGGAAGGATTAGTACAAAAAGAAGAAAGAAAAAATGCAGAAAGCAATGGAATAAAAGCCATTACTACAGAGCTGAGCAAAAGAAATAAATATGTGAAGAATAGAAAATAAAATAGGACATGAAAACAAATTAATATAGGAAGCCATATGAGAAACTGAAAGACCCAAAAATCAAGTCTAAGACCTGCAGCACGGAGGTGCCGTGTTCAGTGGGTCTGCAAGCCGCGCCTTTTTTATTTGGTTTCAAGTTACCCTAACTCAAAGTAAATGACATAATATTAGGAAATACTTCCTGTCACGATGATTGGCTTGCGTATAAACACACTTGTGAAGTTGGAAAATCCAGAAGAGGTGGAAAAGGAAAGCAGCTCACTGGATCCGCTAGGCTGCTGTTTTTATGATGTATGACTGAAACAAATAATTAGCCAAATGACTCTCGGCAGGATTCTGTGCTGAGAGTACTTTGCTTACTCTCTATTTCCTTCCTTTGAATAGTCCTTTCCTGTATTGTGTGAGATCTAGTGGAGCCTAGACTAAGATTTTTTATCTTTGTCACTTGAATTTCTGTTTTTATCTCCACAAGCCAAATGAAATGTCCTTAAAGGAGCCAAGGGGTTCTCTCCATGAAACAGTTTAATTAAAACAACCTTCTTGCAAGTCTATGTGAAACCCAACTTCTATGGCTTCCATTTGCAAATATTTCTGGCAACCAGATGTAATAATTGTAGGTCATTACCTGCCATTTTGTGAAGAGTCAGAGTCTCAAAGAGTTGAAATGAGACTTTTGACAAAGGATATGGGTCGGTCTGATTCCAAAGTCGACACAATCTTAACACAAGCTTAACAAAAGTTATTTCCTTTTTTAATACTTAGTCTTCTTGTCTGTGCAGATGTGACTTTAGGTGTTTTTTAAAGAAAAAGACAGAGAAGAAGCAGGTATTACACAGATATGGCGTCTGTGGAGGTGTCAGTATCTCCCTTTTAAGAAAGAATTGTAATAATGCTGCTCAACATTCCACCTACCTCTCCCGTGAAAAGAAGATTAGAAGATTGGAATATTTGACATGACTTTGATGTGTTAAATACTAAACAGCATGCAGAAGATGAAAATTCTTTGGAAGAAGACTGTGGGTATAACTATTTTTGCAGGTGTTTTAGAGCAAAAATCTGTTCACTCCAGGATTCCACATTTTTGGGAAAGATGTAACTAAGAAAACTTTTATTTTCTTTTTTCAAAGAGGGAACAAGGAAATGCTAGAAATGTAGAAATTGTTATCATAATCAAGGGCTTATGTTATTTATTATTATGGGAAAATCAATTTATACTTTATAGAATCATTTGTCAAAAAGCTTGGAAATCTGGCACATTAATAATTGCACCAAAAGTATATATATTTGATTTTTTGATTAAGAAGAAAGAAAATAATGAATGAATAAATTATAAAGGGCCTAAATTCACATATACACTTGTTTGTTTCATGTGTGCAAGATGATTTGACATTTGTGAAAACTGTTTGGATAAAGAGGATCAGACTATGTCATGTTAATGGAAAAAGAAAGGGAGTTTTGTGGGTCATCTCCACAGCCAAACGCAGAGAAGATGTTAGGGTTTTCAAGGAGGAAATCAAGACTCACGAACCTTCTGGAGAGAAGGGTCGCTGTAAGCAATCTTTTGTATCGTCTTGGAATATCGCCCTGTGTTTGGCTGCAACCCAAATTACAAATCTGTTTAGCCAGATGACAGCTGAGGTCAAGGTCTTAGCTGTTTAACAGCTTGATCCAGACCTTTTGTGAAGCCCTGCCTGCCTTTGAGAACTCCCTCGTGGCGGAGGTGACACAGAGCAGCATTAAATATCTGAAGGAAGATTGCATGAGGCATCTGCTGCTCAAGAAGACTCATTTCTTTTAAAGCCGAGGATTAATTTCAATTAAGCACGCAAGGGTTCTTTTAGAAACTTTCTTGTGTGGGCTGTAGCTCATTTTCATGACTGTGGGTTTTCCCCATCCTTTAAGACAATTCCTTAGAAAATCCCCCAAATTTATTTGAAGTAACCAATTAATTCTTTGCTATGCAACAATTAATATGCAAATTAAACCTCCTGAACAGTCTCAGGAGGAATGAATTAAATTGCAAATATATAGCCCAATAGAAAAATAGAATAGATACAGTACTGTTTTTCCAGCACAGATTTTCAGAATCCATGTGATTTTTCTTTGATGGTTTATTCTGTGAGCTCCTTTCCCTGAAGCACCGAAGTAAATAATCATGCCTTCTCGGGGCGCATTGTACCAGGGCCCTGCTAGGACACTGACAGTGATCATCATATTGACAAAAGCCCCCAGGAAACGAATAACAATGTACATAAATGTACATTCAAAATGGAATAATTACATCAAAAATAAATAATTTTCATTGGTATTTCCTTCTCAGAAATGCTTGCAGGGAAATACAAGACTGAAAGGCCACTGCAAGAACATCACCAAGCAGGGGGCATTTTAGCTCCTGCATATAAACTCTGCATTACAATTAGGACTTAAATGTCTTCCCAGTCACTGGACAATGGTGAAGAGATACAAATATTGGTGATAAAGTGACTGGAAAATGGTGTCAACACTCGCTGAGTGCTTTTTATGTGCCATTTGCTCTTTGAAGCACTTCACATGTCACCTAATCCTCAGCTTAGCTTTGTGAAGCTGGGACTTTGATTATCGTCACACGGGAACAACATGTTCTACCTGAGGCTTCTCCGGCAGCAAGCCTGGGCCTGAGCCGAGGCTCTGACTCTGAAGGTCATGTGTTTCACCACAGCACCGTCTCTGGTTAGGGGACAGAAAATAGTATTGGTGCTTTTCTAGGTTCTCATGTTCAGCATGTTAGACAACTGAGAGAGAAAATCACTGTTGAATTCTTTATTGTCACACTTCTCACTGTTATTATTCTAAATATGCAATAAAATTAATGTGTGGGTGGCTTGTTTTCCTGCCGCATCTCATTAGTGTACCACAGATTTTTTCATAAGAGCTTGGAAGAAGCCAAGTTGGCTCGTATCAATAGGAAAATGCACAGGTCACTAGACAGATATCGGTAGTGCATTCTTACAAGAGAAATGAGTGACTTAACGAAGTTCTGTTGAGATTTTACTGTCTACAAAACTCTCTGGTACTCAGCTTTTCTTTTTCTTTCTTTTCTGTTTACTATTATTTATCAGCATCATGATTATTATTATTATCATTCTCATCTTTTCTTCTTTTTTATAAAAGAAGATTTGAGATAACCGTTTGGAGCCCATACTTTAGAAGAAGTCAGTTTTGACTTAACATAAATTGCTTCAACTACAAATGATTATAAAGCATATACTCCATGTAAAATGCTGCATTAAGTGCTTGGTAATAGTAATTTTAAAGTGATCCAACTCTTAGGAAGCTGGAATTCAGTTGATGAACAAATCCCATACAAAATATAACCCAAGGAATTTTAAGAAGTACAGTGTTAGGTAGGAATTCTTAGGTTATTTCCAAGCAGGGAGGGGGATAGAGAAAGATTCTAGAAGGCCCTTCAAACTGAGCTTTGTGGGAAAAGCAAGTTGTGTGTGGGTGGGTGTTCATGTAAAACTGGGTATTATGTCAGAGCTTTGACAAATTTTCTCTAAAGGGCAGATGGACTTTTTCTTTTGCAGTATTGGGGACTGAACCCAGGACCTTTGCACTGAACTATATCCACAGACCCTTTTCCTTTTTTCTTTTGATACAGTATATTATTAGGCTGGCTCAAATTTTTGATCCTTCTGTCTCAGCCTCCCAGAGGTGGCAATGACAGCCTCATTCTTAACCTCATCAAATTTCTAAAGCTCGATGATTTATTTTTGTAAGCCTGCTCATATTTTCCTAACAAAAGTCCACTTGAAAACCTTTTCTGAATGTACTCAGGTCCATGCTAATTGATTTTTCTCCTTCTATTGAATTTTGCACAACAGGAGAAACAACTGGAGCCTGTTTATTAAATAATTGGAAGTCTTGAGCTTGGGTGACACTTAGATAGGAACAGAGGGAGAAAGCAGTGTGGTGTGAGAAGCAGCCAGAGGCCTTCCTAACAGTGACACAGGGCACGTGGCGTCTGCCTCTGGATGGCAGTGGGCCCGTAAGTTATGACCAGCCTGGCAGATGAACAACGGGGGTTATCATTAGAACTTTAGTTTTAATTTACAACAAAAGTCTTGAATTACAATATGAGCGCTGGGCGCCTATGTATTCAGATGGTCTCCGATACAGATTTAACCCTTAAAGAGTTCTGGAAGGAACATGGCAGCATCCTTTTCTGTGTGGGGTTAGCTGATAAATCATGCACCAGTGTTTCCAAGGACACTGAGCTCTGCCTGAGTACAGGAGAGAGACTCTGGAGGCTGCAGGGGAGCGTGAGCCTTCAGTGACCAATTTGAGTTGCATCCAGCCCTCAGGATGAATTGAGTTCGTAAGTCAAAGGTCCACTCTACTTCTTCTCAATGCTTGCGGCTCAGAGACAGACTGAGGATGAAATTAAATTTGCTTCCTGAAAGAGCCCTAGCATGCCTTGGTGTTTGATGTTTGGTGGATCACGTTGGGGTACTGGAACAGATTGGTATTTTCTGTTTCATAACTGTTTCAAATGATAGTCACTCAAGATAATTAAAGAAATGAACCTGTACTGATTCATTTAACTGGCAATTTCAAAGATAGTTCTGATGTTAGGTATAGTGGGAACTCAGGTCTTGTGAAAGGTTCCATGTCACTGTGCATCTGCACCCTTGTGCCCCGTGTGGCTCTGCTGTGCATCCTGACTTCCTCCCTCCACATGGAAGAGAAGATGGCCCTGGAAGTCCAAAGCTTAAGTCTCATAGCTTGGGGTTTAAAGGGAAATCACCCCTTTTTGTCGAGAGTACATACATCAGTTGTGAGAGGAGACAGTCTTCCCGGGCTTAGGTCAAAGGCTCCTTCACAGGACCTGTACAGATGCTCCTTGATGACCTTGGGAAACTACTGGTTCTGATGAAGCCATCCTGTACATTTGCTGTGTGCTGAACTTGATTCCAAGGCCTGAAATTAATAAAATGTGATGCTATCCAGGAGGGAGAAAGACAATAATATATAATTAAATAAAACTCAAGAAACAGAAGGAGGTTGCTCCTAGATGCACAAGTATTTATATAACTAAGGCTTTTGAGTAATACACGTAATACTTATGTAGCAGTACTGGAAAATGATGTTTCTGTCCTTCCTACTCAAATGCTGGAAACCTCATTGGCTGGGAGGTGGTTGTCTGGGAGGTTGTTAGCACATGGGGCTCCTAGGAATGAGACTGGAATCCTTATTGAAGAGACCTCTTGTTCTTCCAGAAAATACCAAAGAGTGGATGACATCTGTGCAGCAGGAAGACCTTCTTTTAGTGAGCCTCAGCTGTCGTTAAGTGACTTTCCAACCTTCTCCTATTAGTGCACTTCTGACACATGGACCAGTCATGCTGTTTGCAATTCCATAGCTTTGTTATTAACAGCCATCCAGGCAACTGTCCTGCAGGGATTCTTCTTTTGGGTCTACCCTGACTTTCACCCAGATTAGGATTTCTAATGGTGATCCCACGCATGGCTGTACTTCAAAGGCTTCTTTGTAATCCCGGTGAGCATGCTTGGGTAGGAGAGACTACAGGAAAGGCCAGCACCAGAAGGACTTTGCAAAGTACATCAGGGAGATTCAGCATGACCAGGCAATCTGCTGCCACAGTCACTGGCTGCAATAGTGGGAGACTCCCTTCCCCTGCAGGGCTCTGAGCGCCTGTTCAGTTCTGGGCATTCAGAAGTGGCAAGGAGCTGAGTGCACATTGAAGCTGACTGTTTTTGACAGCATTTAAACAGTGGTGAGCTCGAGCTTGCGAGATGCAGCCACATTGCTCAAGGATGGGTCTAATATGGACCTCTTGAAAAATCCCAAAGTCAGCAAATAGAAAAATACCAGAGAAAGAAAATGTTTAAATAGTCATGGAGAATTTTTTTACCCAGGGCAAGTATTTAAAATTTGATAAATCTCAGTCATAATATATCTTGGGACCTCAATAGTTTTACACACTTAGTGTAGGTGTAAATCTAAAATAAAGCCATTCCTCAGAAGGCAACAGAAAGGGATCTTGGCCACCCCCACCTTGCAAATGAGTGGAGGGGGAAAGAATCTTTTGAGAATGTCTAAGTATAATCCAGTCGTCAGACAGCTTTGTGTTCTTGGTTAATTCTCTTGAGTGAAGACAAACGCCTCAAGGTGATTTCAGGGAAAACCTCTTGGAGTTGTAACGTCCCACTGGCAGAAGTGAACTCATATCTTCTCAGGAGAATTTTCTCCTTAGGCCTGACACTTCCCACAGAGCAAAGCAAAGTTTCACAAATGCACAAAAATCATGAAACACACAGGTATACAAGATGCCATGTTAGAATCAGCAGGAAACAACTAAATAGCAGACATGCAGTGAATTCTAGTGTCAACAGAGAATATAGAACAAAGATGTTTATAGAAATTAAAGAAAAGGTGAAAGTGTAATGAGCAGAGATATTGAAATTTACCTAGTAGAAAATAGAATACCTAAAAAGGAAAACAATATCAAAATTTATATACATATAAATGAATTAAGAAATAGATGAGATATTTTTAGAAAAATTTACAGTAGGATGTACATCTGTTAAAATACATCCCTAAGATAAAGAACAATTTTTTAAAATGCTAAGCTATACTTAGGATTTGAAAAGCTTAAACATTTGAGATATATCGAGTTAGAATTCTATAAGTTAAAAATAAAATGATAATGGGAAAGAGCAGGGTATATTAAGTGTAATTATTAAGAATTTCACAGAACCGATAAAAGACACTAATCTTTACATTCAGAAAGTTTGAAGGATTTTATCCATGGCAACTTAAAAGAAATTTATGGCATATTCTGTATAATTGTAAAGAGCATAAGCAAGAGATTGATTTTTAAAGCTGAAGAATGCAAAGAAAATCTACCAATAAAACACAATTAACCTGATACCTAACTTTTTAATAGATAGATGTAAAAAGTGAGAATAATTGTTGAATTAAAATCCACTGAATCTTTCTCTCAAGAATAAATGGCACACAGAGAACACTTTAATTAAAGAAGAAGATTACAGTTTGCTTCTAGCCAGCTCTCATGGAAGGAGAATCTGAAGGACGTGCTTTGGGAAGAAGAAAGGTATTCTGAGATGCCCAAGGTACAGGAAGAAATGTGTTGTGAAAAAAAAAATCTGTAAAACCTATAGAAAATTCTAAATAAATATTGAAAGTTTAAAACAGTAGTATTTAATTTCTTAGATTATTGAACTGATAGTATTAAAATTGTGTACAATACAAAGATAATTCAAAGACTCCTAGTATGTATCCTTTATTGAAGAGTATGGATACGAAGTCCAGAGGGAAAGCTAAAATAATAGAAGTTTAGGGCATATCTTCCAGGTTACAGAGGGGGAAAAGAAATGCAGAAAATCTCACTGAATTGAAAAGTGGTCCTGGAAAGAAAGAGGGAGCAAAAACACCAAACAAAACCAGAAATAATTTGACATAAGATATTCCAAAGACAGGTCTGCATGGACGGATTATGTCATCATAGAGGGGGTGTTGTTTACTGCCTGAGGACAACAATGGCGGCGTCTACAACATAGCTGTGAAGGAGACTTTCCTGCAATTGTACCCAGAACTTGGTGATCCGGGAGCTTCTCTGTAGCCTGAAAGTGTCAAATCTCCCCACTGGGCACATCTGGACTAAGAAGCTTGAGGCATTCAGAAGTGGCAAGGAGCTGAGTGCACATCGAAACTGACTGTTCTTGACAGCATTTAAATACTGGTGACCTCGAGCTTGTGAGATGCAGCCACATTGCTCAAGGGTGGGTCTAAAATGCACCTCTTGAAAAATCCCAAAGTCAGCAAATAGAAAAATACCAGAGGAAGAAAATGTTTCTTTGCCGACACAGGTACTTTCCTAGAAAAAGAGGAGGAAATCTCTGCAGAGGCTGTACCCAGGATTGTTGCCTGGGACCCTGCACCAGACAGAGTGTTCTTGTCAGACCTGAATTCAAAGACTGAAATCCATTCCCCTACTTTGTGACAGTACTAGGAGGCTGGGGCTTTGGAAGGTGGTTAGAGGTGAGGGGACACCAGGAGTGAGATGAGCACTCTCACAGAGGAGACCCAGAGAGAACCCTTGCCCTCCATAACTCTGGGAGTCAGGTCTTCACTGTGTACACCGTGGGTGCACATCTCCATCCTGAACTTCTCACTGCCACAGCAGTGAGAAATAAATTCCTATGCCTTGGAAGTCACCCAGTCCAGGAGATTCTGTTTCAACATCCTGTACAGACCAACACGCACTCTGTTATTTCAATGATTCTCTCAAAATGAGGAGGCAAGCTTAGGATAAAGGCCCTTGGTGGACCCTAGCTTAGTGTGCACCAGGCCCTGCATTTGATTCTTATCACTGAAAATAAGCCCTGAAAATTATTTGAATTTGAATTCTAGGAGTCACTTGCTGACCTTCAGCATTAAAGGCAAGCAGAAGATGATCGTTTGTGAGTCCTCCTGTTTTGCAGGCATTTGAACTTTGACACTCAGAAGGACATCAGATCTAGAGAGAAATTTCTTTTCCTTGATAAATTACCTTTTCTTTCTGAAGGAGGAAATGTTTGTGACTCTGAGACAAACTTCCACTTCTGAAGTTTGTAAGGATGATTTTAAAAGGAGGATTTGGAAACGAGATGTTTGACTTTGCGCATTTGCAGTGGCAGCTGGTGGGTGATACACACCAGTGATAGTAAAACTCAGGGTGGCCGACATAGGAGGATCACATCCCAAGTTTGAGCTCAGCCTTGGCAACTTCGCAATTTAGTGAGACTTTGCTTCAAAATAAGGAGTGAAAAGTGGATGGGGACGTTGCTTAAGATGAAGGCTCTGGATGCCTGGTTCAATGCTCAGTACTACCATCTCCCCCCTCCCCTATATTCTCTTTGTTCAAGAATTTTCTTTTCTAAAAATTTTCTTATCTGGGCTGGGGATTTAGCTCAGTGTTTCCAGCACCTGTCTTGCAAGCACAAGGGCCCAGGGTTCAATCCCCGGTAACCACATACAATACTGGGCGCGGAGACTCACGCCCAACAACAATCATTACCACATACCACAGTGCTGGGGGTGGTGGCTCATGCATGTAATCCCAGCATGGAATAACCACATATCACAGTGCTGGGCATGGTGGCTCATGCCTGTAATCCCAGCACTCGGGAGGCAGAGGCAGGAGGATTGTGGTGATGTGAATTTGAGGCTGAGCTCAGGGCCAGCCTGAACTACAAAGTGAGACCCTGTCTAAAAAAAAAAAAAAAATTCCTTATCTGATATTTTTTCTGAAATCAAGTCTTATTACAATATTGTTTTAAAGAAAAATTTCATACTTGTGTCGCCATTGCCCAGGACTGTACCTACCACATTATAAGCCAGAGATAGATGTCATCTAAATAAAATGAAAATGTGATGAAAAAATAGGATCATTTTTATGAGCTAGACGATGACTAAGTTCATCCTCTGTTTGTTCCCTGTGTTCTAACAAAAGATAAAACTAAAGAACTACTTATGTCCTTTGTAGTAAGTAGATAGTCTGATTCAGGTCAATAAAAAAACAATTTGAAAAATCATCGAAGTAGTGAATTTAGTCTGAATGAGTTAAAATGGAATTCCACAAGAACATTTAAAAATATAACCCACCGGATATAATTCCTTCAGAGTGAAGAAGTACATACTGGGTTTCCTGCTTTTCCAACCAATCAGGTTTGAAGCTGTCATTTGGATTTCAATTGTGTCCACCATTTTTATTCTTCTAACTGACTGGCTTTAAAAGCTTAGACTTTGTTTTTCTATAGACCTTCTCTCACGATTTTCTCTCAGAAAGCCTGTGAGGTCTTTCACATTTGAGCAGCAGCTCACCTTTACTAGCTGGCTGTTTGAAATATCCGCTCCTAATCACTCTGCTTTTTCTTAGGAATGACTCTAATGCCATTAAATAAAGTTTTCACTTCTTCCCAGGACCGTCTTAATTACGCAATTCATCTGCCTGGACAGGACCTCTTTCTTCCTCTTTAGATTATTAATTGCTTGGAATTTGAGTGGAAAAGTTTTTTTTTTTTTTTTTTTTTTAGACAAGGTCTCATCCTGCCTCTGCCTCCCCAGTGCTGAGATTATAAGCATGAGCCACCACGCCCAGCACTGTGGTATGTGGTACTGGTTGCTGTTGGCATGAGTCACCACGCCCGGCATTGTTGTATGTGGTTACTGGAGATCAAACCCCAGCCCCTGCGCTTGCAAGACAGGCACCAGAACCACTGAGCTAAATCCTCGGCCCAGAAAAGTCTTTCTTCATAATTATGGTAAAAGTCAAATAATGGCCAGTCTGCTATAGATGCCTAGACAGTCTTTCACTGGCACTGATCACCTGGTGGCCTCATGTGAAGGAGTCAGTGGGTCACCTTCTGCTGAGTATCTGGGAATGGAAGTATGTATTATACAACCTTCTGGGTCGGGCCCTGCCTCCTCCTAACAGTGAGTCAGTGTAGCCCGACGTAATCCAGTCTCCCTCCGCCATGCTTGCCTTTGAGTGCCTGTGGCTCTTGGGGAACATGGAGACAAGAGCCTCCGTCTTTCCCCTGTGGCAACAGAGGAGTCTGGGGCTTCCTCCATTTCTTCTTCTGTGTTACTTCAGGATAAATTCTCTGCATTAGCTCATGAGGGCTATGGTAAGAAAGTACCGTGGAGAGGTAGGTTAAGCAACAGAAATTTATTTTCTCATAAAGCTGACATCTTGAAGTTTGAGATCAAGGTTTTGAAGAGTGGGATTCTTCTAAATCTGTCTTCCTGGCTCTTAGGAGACCATCTCCCTGTGGATTCACAGGGTCTGCCTTGCACCCGTGTCTGTGTCCTGCATGTCTTTCTGACAGGGGCGCCAGTCATGCTGGTCACGGTCTCATTTAACCTTAATTGTTTCTTTAAAGATCCTACTTCCCCATGCAAGCACTTTCTCACCTCCTGGAGGCTTGGACATTTGAGTTTGGTTATGTGCAGGCATAATTCATCTCATCATACACTGTATCTTACTTCTTTGAGCCTAAAAATTCCGTTTGTGAATTGTGAGTAATTGAATACTTAGGTTTTCCTTTCTTCGTCTCCACTCTAGGAAAATTTTTCTTACATATAGTTGACTATGAGACTATGTGTAAAGAAAATCATATAGACTACTATTTAAAGCAGTATCTGTGGCTCCTATACTCAGCCAGGAAAGTGCTGGGCACTTACTAAAATTGGTGATCTCCCTCCCCCAGAGACTGACCATGCGGTTTGTGCCAGAGGAAAGAGGCCAGGTGCATAAGGTCACTCAGCCGTAGTGGCGACAGAAATACAAGACAAAGTGATTCTCTGAAACCCAAGATCTAATTGTAATAATGACAATTTTCAACTTAAAATGGATAAGGTCTGGACATGAAGTTCAGTGGTAGAGTGTGTGTTTAGCATGTGCAGGGCCTGGTGTTTGGTCTCCATCATCAAACAATAAAAATATAATAAATGGGGAAAGGTGTTGGAATATGTTTTCATGGTCTTAGTGTTGCTTGTTAGTAATGGAAGAGGAATATCAAGAGTAAAGTGAAAAAATACCAAAGCAGCTACAGGTGCCTGGTCACCGAGGTCCACTGCAGGACACTCCTGTAACCGCGTGGCGCTCAGTGAAGAAGTAATCAACCTCACTTTTCTTCCCGGTAGTGCCGAGGCTTGGAAGCAGGCAGGATGAAGAAGCGGCACCCAAGCCACTCAGCTGAGTTTTAGCTCATTTCCTGGAGATAAGTACTGGTTACTCCACATCCTACCATCTTTTGCCCCTTGTTTATCTTCTTTGTGAAAAATCTCAAGAATTGCCAGGGCCAGAGATTTAGCTCAGTGGTCCCGGCGCCTGTCTTGCAAGCACAAGGACCCAGGTTTGATCCTCGGTAACCACATAACATTACTGGGTGTGGAGACTCACGCCCAGCAGCAATCAGCACCACATACCACAGTGCTGGGCATGGTGGCTCTCGCCTGTGATCCCAGCTCTCAGGAGGCAGAGGCAGAAGGATTGTGATGTGAGTTTGAGGCTGAGCTCAGGGCCAGCCTGAACCACAAAGCAAGACCCTGACTCAAAAAAAAAAAAAAAAAAGGAATTGCCAGAGCCGGTTGGTGTATAAGCTGCTGCGATAGGAAAGAATTTCAATGGGCATAACACTTTTTTCCACATTAAAGAAAAATTTTCCTCTGCAGGGAGGAAAATGACCAATTTAATAATTTTGTTGATGATAATCATGATGACAGTGAACTGATGGAGATTATTTCCATGTGCTATCATTTGGACTGTGCATGTAATTTTATTAGTAAGCAAAAGAAATGATCTTGACAGCCTCATGGAAATGAAATGAATCAAAATATTAATCACATCTATTTGTTGTTATTACTCCAGATTTTATTTTTAGGTTCTATTTATAATAAATAAGCATCTATTTATAACAAAGCATGTTACTTATGTGATCTGCAAGTCTCATAAATTGCCTCATCTTTCTTTAGGAGCAATGCAGAAAACACCCATTGCTGCTTTATTATTGTCTTATTAATAATTAAATTTTCATTGAGCAGTTGGAAAGCACATACGAAGGCAGTGACTACACTGCGGGATTCTCAGGAGTGACATAGAGAATGAAAATGGGGAAGACCACATGGGGTGACATGGGGACAGATGTGGAAATGATCTCAGCCTGGGTGTCTCCACCAGGAGCGCGACTCTCACAGGCTCTTAGGGAGAGGCTGGGTTTGCTTAACCGACAGTGAGAGAGAAGAAAGGTGCATCCTGAGCTCTACACCAGAATAAGACTTGCTCACCCACTCCAGCAATGATATATTACAGATAATTTTACACTATAGATTTTAAGTAGTTGTAGAGCAGTTTTTCCAACTTTCAAGTTGCAAAATCCATAAAGAAGTTAATTAAAAGATAATTTGTTAATGAATTTAATCACTGTGTTGAGTGTGTTCTGCGTGAGGAACCTCTGTGAGTACTGGCTGCATCAACAGGTAAGAAATAGACAGTCTTAGGCTGGATGCATCATCTCCTTCTACAAAAACAATACGGTCTTCATGAATATCCAGATGAATTGAATGGAAGTTTCTAAATCAATTATTACTTTCAAAGTTTGAGTGCTTACTTGCTTTCGTCTAGAGGGCAATATTCTGTTTTCCAGTATGGCTGCTTTTTTGGAAATGCAATAGAGAAGCATTTCCTCTGGTTCCCTCAGGGACTGTGGACAACATCCCCATTTCTCCTGCCTCAAAATTTCAGGGAATTTTTGAAAAGACTTCACGTGAGGCACAGACTGTCAGAATGAGGAGAACATTTCTCTGGTGGTGAAGCAGAGAGTCCACTTGCCATATACTGAGCACCAACAAGCTCAAGGGAGGGCTGAAAAAGAGGATGGCAGGGAGGAAAAGATGTCAAAGCTCAAGGGAGAAGCTGAGGGTCAGTGAGGGGAGCAGCTCTGTGCAGAGGCACGTGGGGGCGGGTTTGGTGAACACAGGTCGCTTGGCACTGATGCAGGTGTCCCACCGTCCCCTACCTTCCTCCGATTGAACGGGAGCTCCCCTGTGGTAGTATTAAGTTTAGTGAGGAGTGTTCAGCCTTCATCAATGGAACTGGCCCTCTGGTAAAGTTCTCAGGGGAACCAGCTGGGCCCTCTGAGCTTTCCATCTTCTGCCTTGTAAAGATTGAGGGACATAATATCATCTTGGGAACTGAGAATAGCCGGCACCAGGCGTGAAGCATGCCAATTCCTTGTTTCTTTAAACATCCCAGGCTCCAGACCTGTGAGATACAAACTCCTGTTCTTTACAAGCCACCCAGGCTTTGGTGTTGTGCTGTAGCCACATGCCTAGGCCACAACAGATGGTTCTATACTCTTAGTTTGGATGGGATGTTGACTCCGGCAAGATGGCGGTCCCATTTTAAACGCCTTCCTTTGGGAGTCAGGACTGAAGGAGGTGACTCTTAGCAGTGACTCCATCTATGTCTCTCCTCCTGTAGTGAGTGTTGGATGTTTTGTCTTGGCAGGAGCTCTAACATCCCCCACTGGACTTTCTTAATGCTCCTCTGCAGATGACTCCAAATTGAGTCTTAAAAC